>VDFB02341010.1:0-27068 GCA_007258455.2 Sequoia sempervirens
TCCTCTGGATGCTACCTGCAAAAATAATGAAAAATACATTGAAAAGAAGTGTTAAATAGACTTAGGTTTTGATTTAGGTTTTGCTTTTTTTTCTGCTTTTATTCCAAAACCCTAAATCTCATCTTCTCAAGTTTGGACGCCCATCTTCCCTTTCACACAATTTTGAAATTTTGAAAATCTCAAAATCTTCTAAGCAGAAGGAAGATTTGCTTTTCCAAGAGGGCGCTTTCATCCTCACCAACATAGTCAAAATTTCAACTTTTTCAACTTTTCTCAATTTTAACATGCCACTTCGCCACTGATTTCTCGTTGATTGGTTTACCCGACAGGCGAGCTGAGTGGTTCACTGCGTAGCCGGACTGATTCTGAAGAAGATGTTCTGGAGGCGCCTCCTGCTAAAAACTTGATTTCGACCTCCGAATTCACGGGAGGCTTTTCCTTCTAGGGGCGCCCAAATCCTTCAGTGTTAGCCATTTTCCTGATTTCCAAGTTCTTCATTAACTTCTCTTCCGCAGACGATCTCGTGAAATCTTGAGCTCCGGGCGTCGGATTGCTGAATGGCTGTGCTCATTGCGAAGCTGACGGAGAATGAAGGGGGGTGCTCTGGAGGTACTTTTGTCAAAAAGTGGATTTTTACCCTTCAAAAGGTTGGGCGCCTATCTTGACTGGGGGCGCCCAGTTTACCAACACTTAGTTTATTTTTTTGATTTTTTCACTTTTGCTTTGAATTTCTCTTTTCACCTCTCATCAGACCCTCTGTTCAGCCCTTTGAATCTGATGACTGCGAGCTCCGTTTGTCGTGCTGAATAGCTCACCGGAAAGCCAGTTGAATTCTGAAGACATCCCGTTGTAACTTCGACTGCAAGTTCATCTGTTTGCACCCTTGAAAAGTTGGGCGCCTTTCTTCAACTAGGGCGCCCAGTTTCTCCAGACTTAGAAAAATTCTCAATTCAATCTTCTTCAAGTTTCAGATCTTCATTTTATACCTTCTACTTTGACTTGAATTTGCTGGAGACTGGATCGTCGGATGCTCTGACGGGGATATCCATCGCGAAGCTGACTGAACACTGAACAACTTCCATTTGAGATCCAAACCCTAATTCACTCATCTGGTGACCTAAAAAGGTGGGCGCCTTTCTTCAACAGGGGCGCCCAAACTCAACAGACTTAGAAAATTTTCATGACTTTTCACTTTCCTTCCTCGATCCTCGTGCATGTTCATCATTTTACCTTCTGCTGGAAGTTTGAATGCTAACATTGACGCCTGGCAGTCAGATGACCTCCATTGATGACCTCGGAACTCCAGATATGCTTCTAAAAAGTCAATAGACCCAGAGGGGCAAAACCGATTATTTTAAGATTCCTCGAATCGTGACCACCGACACGGCATTGGCTACTTTGAGCTAATCAAAATCAGCCTCGGACCTCGCTCTGACCAACTTTCTATTTTTAGAAATTTTCATTTTTAGAAAATTGCCGTGATCCTGCTTTCTCGGAAGAAACCCAGAAACCCTAAAACTTTACTATTTCGAAAATTTCTAAAAATAGCAGTTTTCCTAAAATTTAGGGATGAAAAACTGAGATCTGGGTTTTGTAGGTTAAGCTGCTCTCAGCAGACCCAGATCGCCAGAAATTGAAAATTTTGTGTTTTAACCCTCCATGCAAGACATGCACACCCAAATTTTGACCTTTTTGACTGTTTCGACAAGACTTTTACTCATTTCTTCAAAATGTCTAAGTATAACAAAAATTTTAATTTTGGGGTACAACAATTCCTCAATCAAACTCTGATAATGAATGATCTGTGATGCTCTGTAATTTCTTCTGAATGAAGAAATCCCTCTGCCTGGCAATAAATCGAATGATATTTCACACCCTCTGAATCGCTTTCACTGGAGATGGCTCGTTCCCCAATCCTCTGAGACTGAAACCCTTGGCTTCCGTGCTCTGGTCAAGACTTGATCAATTTTTAATTCACAATAACATAATGGGCTCGAATTCCAATGCAAACCCTTATACTTCTTGAAAAGTGCGATTTCCTTAATAATAGGGATCAATAAAAAGTTCAAACTTTTTATTCCAATATTTCAATAGTCTCCAGCCAAATTTTTAATTATAAATTATAATCGTCAAATGGCCCCCTCCATGATGGGCGACCCCTTCATCAAAATCACTTAAGTCATAATATTAAAATATTACAACTTTATATTATATGCTCCAGTTAATTAATATTTAATTAATTCAATTAAATATTAATATCTCTCTCAATATTCACCCGATGCACGAACCGTCTGAAGCTGACGACTAAGGAAGTGATTCTGCACGTGATCAATCCATATACCAAGTAAAATAGCAACTCAGTTAGAAGTGTCCTAACGAGTCCAACGAAAAGCCCACCGGACCAAATAATTCCATTAATCAAGCCGAGCCAAGCTCCATCACATCCTCTATCCATCCCATCACCACGAGGGTCGCATAATAGGCTAATCCTGTGCTCCGAGAGATGTCAACTAGAAGGGGACATGACAGTCCGCCCCTCCTGAAATTGCTTGTCCTCAAGCAATCTCAACTCCTGATGCTGCAAAATATCCTCGCTCTCCCATGTAGCATCCTCAATAGGCAAATCTCTCCATTTCCCACTCAGGATATTCCCCCGATAGTCCCTCCTCTACGACTGCCTTCCAAGATAGGACTCGTGTACTAGAATCAACTTTCCCTCTATCATCTAAGGTAGAACCGTAGGACGGTACCACACGATGTCCCAACGCCTTCTTTGAGGCGTGATACATGAAAAACATTGTACTCCCTCAGTCACGAAGCTCGCCTGCACACCTCCAACTCGCCGATCCCTAAAGGACCGTATTACCGCTTAAGCTCTCAATCTAATTCCTTTCCTAAGGAGTGGACTGACTAGAAGGTCGGCAGCGATAAGATATACCATGTCACCCACCTCAAAAATGCCTCTTAGTCTTCTTTCCGACCAAGGCATCGCTTTTGCTTTCGATTTTTGTGCTCTGGCAATATGCCTCCTTTGAGAGCCTTCATAGTATCCTCCGACTCTCCGCAACAAGTCTCCAAAGACTCTATGACTCTACTGTCACTTAGTAGCAAATCCAGAAAACTCGGCGCCTCATAACCGTACAATGCCATGAAAGGGGACATCTGAATGGTCATATGGAATGTCGTGTTGTAGCAATACTCGCACAAATGAATCCACTTGACCCATGCCTTCTGCTGCCCTGCAATATAATTTCTGAGGTAACCTTCCACCCACTTATTCACTATCTCCGTCTGCCCATCTGTCTGCGGGTGGTAACTGGTGCTCGGTGTAAGCTCGGTCCCACAGAGTCTAAACACTTCCTGCCATAAGTGACTCAAGAACCGACTTCATTCGGGTTGCCACGAGCAATTCGGTGGCAATCCATGTGTCCACACTCACGAAGTTAGAAGACCTCCTCACACTGTAGCCGTAGTAGGTAGTAGTAATCGAAAGTTAGCGGGCATACCTCGTTAGTCATCCACAACTACATATATGCACACGCCTTTGGGCTTTAAAGCCTCGCAATAAAGTCCATCGACAGCATTCCCACTTCCTCGCCGAATCGGAAGTGGCTGCACAACTCGCCGCCGCACGGTTCTCCGCTTGTTCTCACACAAACAGCACTCACGCATCGCATTGAAGAACATCCTTAAGTCCTTTCCATGTGAATCTCTCCTGAATCTATCTATAGGTTTTGAAATACCCGGGATGTCCTGCTATAGGAACGTCATTAAAGGCTCGCATGATAATGTTCTTCACCTCTGAACCTGGGATCAAATAAATCCTATTCTTGTAAATGATCAAGTCATTCACAAGTGTATACCTGGTATCAATCGTTGATCCCTCAACAATGCTGGAAGCCCAAGTATCTTTGGCATACTCTGCCACAATCATATGCCTCCAATCCTCTGAAATGTGAACCATAAAGCTCAAATGAGGCCTGCGTGAAAGAGCATCAGCTACTACGTTCTGTGTACCTTTGATATACGAGATATCAAAGTCATATGCCTGCAATTTACTGACCCGCTTCTGCTGACGATCATTGAGATCTCGCTGCCCCAGGAAGTGTCTCAAACTGTTATGGTCAGTTTTGATACAAAATTTGCTGCCAACAAGATACTGCTTGAATTTTGCTAAGGCATGCATGATAGCGAGCATCTCCTTATCATATATACTATAAAGTCTCTCTGGCCCTCTGAGTTTACGACTCTCATACACAATCGGGTGCTTGTCCTGCATAAGCACCGCACCAATGCCCTCACCTGATGCATCGCACTGAAGCTCAAAAGGCTTCGTAAAGTCTGGTAGTGCTAAAACAGGGCATGTAGTCATCAACTCCTTAAATCTCTCAAAACATTCCTGTGCCTCAGGAGTCCAAATAAATGCACCCTTCTTCAGTAAATCTGTCATAGGGGCTGCATGTCGTGAATAACCATTCACGAATCTGCGGTAGAATCCACACAAACCTAGAAACCCTCTCAACTGTGTCAGGTTTGCCGGTGTAGGCCAGTCAATAATGGCGCGGATCTTTTCAGGATCCATCCGCACTCCATCTGCACTGATAATGTGACCTAAATATAACAATTCGGTCATCCCCAAGTCACACTTGGATTCCTTGGCGTACAAGGACTCCCTCTCAAGAATACTCAACACGGTCTCCAGGTGAGCCAGATGCTCCTGCCAAGTCCTGCTGTATATAAGGATATCATTGAAGAAGACCAATACGAATCTCCTCAGCAGTGAATGAAAAACTCTGTTCATCGTGGACTGAAATGTAGCTGGCGCATTAGTGAGCCCAAATGGCATCACTACGAACTCGAAGTGCCCACAATGACAACGGAAGGCAGTCTTCTCTATGTCCTGCTCATGAACCCTGATCTGATGATACCCTGACCGTAAGTCGATTTTAGTGAAATAACATGCACCATGGAGCTCATCAATAAGCTCGTCTATACGCGGTATCGGATACCTGTTTTTTATCGTCCTCTTATTCAGGACTCTATAGTCAATGCACATGCGTAATGTGCCATCCTTCTTCTTTACCAACACAACTGAAGAACGAATGGTGACTTGCTAGGTCGAATGTGACCCATAGCAAGTAACTCCTTGATCGTTTTCTCGATCTCATCCTTCAACCGCTTAGGATGTCTATAGGGCGTAATCATAACGGGCTTAGCGCCCTCCTCAAGCTCAATAATATGCTCAATGCCCCTGTCTGGAGGTCTCCCTGGTGGAATATCACTGAATACCTTATCATGCTTGATTCTCAACTGCTGTATGTCGGGATGATATTCAGTCTTTTGCTGTCCCTCCTGTATAGGTGCCAATGTGCACTCGGCAGCCCACTCTACCATGTCGTGACGCATGAGCCTCTCCATCCGACGAAAAGAAATTGTTTTGATGTTGCTGTCCCGAATTGCTTTTAGGATGTGTCTTCCCATCAACATCAAAACGGATCTCCATGTCCTTGAGACGAAGAGTGACTTCCTCAAGTGAATGAAGCCACTTCATGCCCAAGACCAAATCAATGTCTCCCATGTTAACTACGTAGTAATCAGCCTTGAACTCATAATTGTTCAAGCGTAAAGGGAGATCCTTAATCATGCGTTCACACCTCAAAGTGTATCCGTCGGCCACCTTAACCCTAATGCCCTCGAACTCCTCAGTGATGAGTCTGCGTTTCTCAACAAATCTAGCATCTATGAAATTGTGTGTGGCTCCTGTATCAAGTAGGGTAATGACCCTCTGTCCTGCCAACACTCCACGAATCCTGAAAGAGCCCTCCTGCTGAATGCTAGATAGGCGTGCCTCCTGTATCTAAAGCTCTGACTCTGCCTCTGCCCTAGGCTCTGAAGCCTCTGGCTCTGACTCCTAGGAACTCTCCTGCTATTCGGAATTCTCTGACTCTGAATCCTCATAATACGCCCACATCACTCGATTTGCCTTGCCCTTAGGCCTCAAAGGATAATCGTGATTGGCGTCATAGGGACCTTTGCAGTAGAAGCAAAGCTTCTTCCTGAGTAGATCGTTAAGGGCCTCTCGATCCAAAGGTGGTGCTACTGATTTCCCCTTTGAATCATTCTTGAAATCTGATTTCTCTTTGTTAAAATCAGACTTCTCTTTGTTTCTGTTAAAACCCTTATTGTCCCTGAAAGAAGAAGAACTTCTGAGTTGAATCTACTAGAAGGTGCTGCCAACTCCATACTACGTGCCTTCTTCATCGCTTCCTGTAATGAAGGAGGATCAAAGGCTTTGATCCAACCTCTCAACGGCTCTGTCAAGCCCTCCATGAAGAGTACCACAAGTCGTCTCTCTGAAATATTCGGAACCATAACTGATAACTTCTGAAAGTCACCAATATACGACTCCAAGCTGCCACTCTATCTCAACTGAGCCAAGTCTCTGAAGTAGGATTCTGGATCCTTCCTGTCAAAATGCTCTACCAACCTGTCAACAAACTCCTGATAGGATGTGATCCGGTCATGCTGTAGCATCACCATACCATGGTGCCACCAGTCGTAAGCTACTCCCTCAAGATGCAGTGTCGCGTATCTGATAGCATCCCTCTCAGCCATCGGACGCAATGTGAGGAATGTGTCTAGCTTACTAATCCAAGCTTGAGCTGTGACCTTACCACTACCATCGAACATCGTTAGATTGAGCCTGTTGGTTGCATGCTTCAGATCATTGTTCTGGTATCTAGGTCTCCAATCCTGTCGACCTTTGTGGTGCTCTCGCCTTTGAGTGACAAAACAGTCAAAAGAGATCCTCTCTCTGACCTCCGGTGGTACCAACTCCCACTCCTCGTTCGCTTCCATAAGTGTATCAGCGAACAACTCCTCCTGCTCCTCACCTGCGATAGCCTCATCGGGCTCCTGTCTCACAAAAGTAGGCCTAGTGGGCCTATCTGCTGTCCGTGAGGTTGTCCTAGGTGCCATGCGAGATCCTGCTTCACTCCTCTTGTCGTCACGATGTGGTGACTGTCTCCTCGGAGTACCCAATCTTTGAAGTGCTACTGTCAACTGCTGTAATACATCATTAGACTGCCGTTGACCTGCTCGTAAGTCTCTAAGTGCATGTAAAACCTCTGCATCGTCCTGATCTCTAGGGTTTTGAGGAATATCATTTCTAGGAACATCTGTTCTGTCAGCCATGTTTTCCGGCTGCCGGATCGAACCCTGCTGCCTGTCAATCAGAGCTCGTCTGCGTGTGTAATACCTGTGAGACCCAATCTGTTCTGGCTGCATAAGCCTGCTAAACCCTCAGGATGGCAAGATTTAGCTCTGATACCACTGTAGAAACCCCTTGTTTCCCCTGTTTCTGAATCTGACTATTTTTGTTTGTTTTCTGAAGTTTTTGGTTTTTTTGTGGTTTTTGCATGAATAAAGGAAATGGCGATTTTGCAATAAATTTGTATAAATTCAAATAAATGGATATTGAGGCAGTAACCCTTGAAATAACTAATCAATGATCTTATTATTCATTTCAGAAGGCTACAATAGAAGATCTCTGACATGCATACAATATAATGAAAAAATGTTGTTTCAAAACCTGATTTGCAGCAAGTTGGAAATGTCCTTGATCTGGTACGGCTGCAACAGATAACCCTTTCTCCCTCTGTCAGAAGATCCAAAACAATGCCAGGTAAAAAGGCGCCCCTGTTGGTGAAGACTGGAGGCCAAAAAGCCAAGCGCTTTTCTCAAGACAACAAGTACAGCCCTTGCTGCTGGTATGGCCCTGCTGTGATGATGGTATGGCTGTGACAGCAGCATTCAATTAAAGTACGGCTCAAATGTGCTCTGTCTGGAACTTAGGTAATAGGCGCCTAGGTAAATGAAACCCTTCTGGATGTATTCCTCAATCAAACTCTGATAATGAATGATCTGTGATGCTCTGTAATTTCTTCTGAATGAAGAAATCCCTCTGCCTGGCAATAAATCGGATGATATTTCACACCCTCTGAATCGCTTTCACTGGAGATGGCTCGTTCCCCAATCCTCTGAGACTGAAACCCTTGGCTTCCGTGCTCTGGTCAAGACTTGATCAATTTTTAATTCACAATAACATAATGGGCTCGAATTCCAATGCAAACCCTTATACTTCTTGAAAAGTGCGATTTCCTTAATAATAGGAATCATTAAAAAGTTCGAACTTTTTATTCCAATATTTCAATAGTCTCCAGCCAAATTTTTAATTATAAATTATAGTCGTCAAATGGCCCCCTCCATGATGGGCGACCCCTTCATCAAAATCACTTAAGTCATAATATTAAAATATTACAACTTTATATTATATGCTCCAGTTAATTAATATTTAATTAATTCAATTAAATATTAATATCTCTCTCAATATTCACCCGATACATGAACCGTCTGAAGCTGACGACTAAGGAAGTGATTCCGCACGTGATCAATCCATACTGCTAAAAATAGCAGGGGTCCCACGTTGAGTGCCAAATACTGCTAAAAATAGCAACTCAGGCTAGAAGTGCCCGAACGAGCCCGAACGAAAGCCCACTGATCAAATACTGACAATCTGAAGCTGAGCCAAGCTCCATCAAGACCCTCTATCCATCCCATTAGCCTACGAGGGTCGTATAATAGGCTAATCCTGTGCTCTGAGAGATGTTAACTAGAAGGGGACATGACAGAACATCACAGAGGTCGACAGGATTGGAGACCTAGATATCAGAACAATGATCTGAAACATGCTACAAACAGGCTCAATCTAGCAATGTTCGATGGTAGTGGTAAGGTCACAGCTCAGGCCTAGATCAGTAAGCTAGACACATTCCTCACATTGCGTCCGATGGCTGAGAGAGATGCTATCCGATATGCGACACTGCATCTTGAGGGGGTGGCTTACGACTGGTGGCACCATGGGATGGTGACACTACAGCATGACGATCACATCATATCAGGAGTTTGTTGACAGGTTGGTGGAGCGGTTTGACAGGAAGGATCCAGAATCCTACTTCAGAGACTTGGCTCAGCTGAGACAGAGTGGCAGTCTAGAGTCTTATATTGGTGACTTTCAGAAGTTGTCAGTGATGGTTCCGAATATTTCAGAGGGGCGACTGGTAGTGCTTTTCATGGAGGGACTGATAGAGCCATTGAGAGGTTGGATCAAAGCCTTTGATCCTCCTTCGTTACAGGAAGCAATGAAGAAGGCACGGAGTATGGAGTTGGCAGCACCGTCTAGTAGATTCGGCTCCAGAAATAATTCTTCATTCAGGGACAATAAGGGCTTTAATAGAAACAGAGAGAAGTCTGATTTTAACAAAGACAAATCAGATTTTAAGAATGATTCAAAGGGTAAATCAGCAGCACCACCTTTGGATCGAGAGGCTCTTAACGATCTACGCAGGAAGAAGCTTTGCTTCTACTGCAAAGGTCCCTATGACGCCAATCACGATTGTCCTTTGAGGCCTAAGGGCAAGGCAAATCGAGTGATGTGGGCGTATTACGAGGATTCGGAGTCAGAGAATTGCGAACAGCGGGAGAGTTCTGAGGAGTCAGAGTCAAAGGCTTCAGAGCCTAGGGCAGAGGCAGAGTCAGAACGTCAGATACAGGAGGCACGCCTATCTAGCATTCAGCAGGAGGGTCCGTTCAGGATTCGTGGAGTGTTGGCAGGACAGAGGGTCATTACCCTACTTGATACAGGAGCCACACACAATTTCATCGATGCTAGATTTGTTGAGAAACGCGGACTCATCACTGAGGAGTTCGAGGGCATTAGGATTAAGGTGGCCGACGGTTACACTCTTAGGTGTGAGCGCATGATTAAGGATCTCCCCTTACGCTTGAACAATTATGAGTTCAAGGCTGATTATTACGTAGTTAACATGGGGGATATTGATTTGGTGTTGGGCATGAAGTGGCTTCATTCATTGGAGGAAGTCACTCTTCGTCTTAAGGACATGGAGATCCGTTTTGATGTTGATGGGAAGACACACATTCTAAAGGCAATTCGGGACAGCAACATCAAAACAATTTCTTTTCGTCGGATGGAGAGACTCATGCGGCACGACATGGTAGAGTGGGCTGCCGAGTGCACATTGGCACCTATACAGGAGGGACAGCAAAAGACTGAATATCATCCCGACATACAACAGTTGAGAATCAAGCATGATAAGGTATTCAGTGATATTCCACCAGGAAGACCTCCAGACAGGGGCATTGAGCATATTATTGAGCTTGAGGAGGGCGCTAAGCCCGTTATGATTACGCCCTATAGACATCCTAAGCGGCTGAAAGATGAGATCGAGAAAACAATCAAGGAGTTACTTGCTATGGGTCACATTCGACCTAGCAAATCACCATTCGCTTCTTCAGTTGTTTTGGTTAAGAAGAAGGATGGCACCTTACGTATGTGCATTGACTACAGAGTCCTGAATAAGAGGACGATCAAAAATAGGTATCCAATACCTCGTATAGACGAGCTTATTGATGAGCTCCATGGTGCATGTTACTTCACTAAAATTGACTTAAGGTCAGGGTATCATCAGATTAGGGTTTGTGAGCAGGACATCGAGAAGACTGCCTTCCGTTGTCATTGTGGGCACTTCGAGTTTGTAGTGATGCCATTTGGGCTCACTAATGCGCCAGCTACATTCTAGTCCACAATGAACAGGGTTTTTCATTCACTGCTGAGGAGATTCGTTTTGGTCTTCTTCGATGATATCCTTATTTACAGCAGGACTTGGCAGGAGCATTTGGCTCACCTGGAGACCGTGTTGAGTATTCTGGAGAGGGAGTCCTTGTACGCCAAGGAATCCAAATGTGACTTGGGGATGACCGAATTGTTATATTTAGGTCATATTATCAGTGCAGGGGGAGTGCGGATGGATCCTGAAAAGATCCGCGCTATCATTGACTGGCCTACACCGGCAAACCTTATACAGTTGCGAGGATTTCTAGGTTTGTGTGGGTTCTATCGCAGATTCGTGAATGGTTATTCACGGCATGCAGCCCCGATGACAGATTTGCTGAAAAAGGGTGCATTTTGTTGGACTCCTGAGGCACAGGAGTGTTTTATGAGGTTTAAGGAGTTGATGACTACATGCCCTGTTTTGGCACTACCAGACTTTTCGAAGCCTTTTGAGCTTCAGTGCGATGCATCAGGTGAGGGCATTGGAGCGGTGCTTATGCAGGACAAGCACCCTATTGTGTATGAGAGTCGTAAACTCAGAGGGCCAGAGAGACTCTACAGCATTTATGACAAGGAGATGCTCGCTATAATGCATGCCTTAGCAAAATTTAGGCAATATCTTGTTGGCAGCAAATTTTGCATCAAAACTGATCACAACAGTTTGAGACACTTCCTAGGGCAGCGAGATCTCAATGATCGTCAGCAGAAGTGGGTTAGTAAATTGCAGGCCTATGACTTTGATATCTCGTATATCAAAGGTACACAGAATGTAGTAGCTGATGCTCTTTCACGCAGGCCTCATTTGAGCTCTATGGTTCACATTTCAGAGGATTGGAGGCATATGATTGTGGCAGAGTATGCCAAGGATACATGGGCATCCAGCATCGTTGAGGGATCGACGATTGATACTAGATACACGCTTGTAAATGACTTGATCATTTACAAGAACAGGATTTATTTGGTCCCAGGTTCAGAGGTGAAGAACATTATCATGCGAGCCTTTCATGACGTACCTACAGCAGGACATCCCGGGTATTTCAAAACCTATAGACAGATTCGGGAGAGATTCACATGGAAAGGACTTAAGGCAGATGTTCTTCAATACGTGCGTGAGTGCCCTGTTTGTCAACAGAACAAGCAGGAGAACACGTACCCGGCAGGATTTTATTGCAGCCACTTCCGATTCCTGACAGGAAGTGGGAATGCCTGTCGATGGACTTCATTACGGGCTTGCCGAAAGCCCAAGGACGAGATTGCATATATGTGGTTGTGGATCGGCTGACGAAGTATGCCCACTTCTTTCCGATTACCACTACCTACACAGCTACACAGGTGGCAGAGGTCTTCTTCCGTGAGGTATTCAGACTGCATGGGTTGCCTCGGAGCATAGTGAGCAACAGAGATAGTCGGTTCTTGAGTCACTTCTGGCAGGAGGTGTTCAGACTCTGTGGGACCGAGCTTACACCGAGCACCAGTTACCACCCGCTAACAGATGGGCAGATGGAGATAGTGAATAAATGGGTTGAAGGTTACCTCAGGAATTATATTGCAGGGCAGCAGAAGGCATGGGTCAAGTGGATTCATTTGTGCGAGTATTGCTACAACACGACATTCCACATGACCATTCAGATGTCCCCATTTATGGCGTTGTACGGGTATGAGGCGCCGAGTTTTCTGGATTTGCTACTAAGTGACAGTAGAGTGCCGAGTGCTGGAGACTTGTTGCAGGAGAGTCAGGATACTATGAGGGCTCTCAAGGAGAATATTGCCAAGGCACAGAATTAGCAAAAGTAGTACGCAGATCAGAAGAGGACAAAGAGGTCTTTTGATGTGGGCGACATGGTTTATCTTATGCTGCAGCCCTACCGTCAGTCTACTCTTAGGAAGAGTGGGTCAGAGAAGCTTAAGCCACGATATTACGGTCCTTTCAGGATCCTGAGGCGTGTTGGAGAGGTGGCTTATGAGCTCGAGCTTTCGGCAGAGAGTAGGGTACACAATGTTTTTCATGTATCACGTCTCAAGAAGGCGTTGGGACACCGTGTGGTACCATCTGCAGTTCTACCTCCCTTAGATGACGAGGGAAAGTTGATTTTAGTACCTGAGTCTATCCTGGAGTACCAAGAGAGACAGTTGCATAGGAGGACTATTAGGGAATATCTAGTGAAATGGAGAGATTTTCCTGTGGAGGATGCTACATGGGAGAGCGAGGATATTTTGCAGCATCCAAAGTTGAGATTGCTTGAGGACAAGAAATTTCAGGAGGGGCGGACTGTCATGTCCCATTCTAGTTGACATCTCTCAGAGCACAGGATTAGCCTATTATGACCCCTCGTAGGCTGATAGGATGGATAGAGGGTCTTGATGGAGCTTGGCTTGGCTTCAGTTGTCAGTTTTGATCAGTTGGCTTTCGTTCGGGCTCATTCGGACACCGTTTACCTGAGTTGCTATTTTTAGCAGTATTTGGCACTCAGAGAGGCACCCCTGCTATTTTTAGCAGTACAGTTTGATCACGTGCAGAATCACTCCCTGGTTTGCCAACTTCAGACGGTTCGTGCATCGGACGTTTCTTGAGGGAGTTATTAATATTTGATTGATTAATTAAATATTAATTAAATTGAGCATATAATATAAAGTTATAATATTTTAATATTATAAATTAAGTGAAGGGGTCGCCCATCATAGAAAGGGCCAATTTTTAATTATATTTTATAATTAAAATTTGATCAGAGACTATTGGAAAAATTAAACAAGAAAGTCGAATTATTTTAATGATCCCTATTTTTAAGGAATTCGCACTTTTGCAAGAGTATAAGGTTTTTGCTTCGAAAGTCGAGCCATTATGTTATTGAGTTATTGAAAATTGATCAAGTTTCGTCCAAAGCACGGAAGCCAAGGGTTGCAGTCTCAGAGCATTGGGGAACGAGCCATCTCCAGTGAAAGCAATTCAGAGGTTGTGAAATATCTTCCGATTTATTGCCAGGCAAAGAGATTTCTTCATTCAAAAGAAATTACAGAGCATCACAGACAGGAAATATTCAGGGTTTGACTTAGCAATTCTTTTACAGAGGAGTTATTCCATTGAGGTGCATATTTATTCAAGATCTGGAGACTCAGAGAAGAGCCGTACATTTTATTTAATAGCTGCTGCTGTGTTCAGGCCGTACCATATTTATTACAGGCCGTACCATCTGTGAAAGGGGCGTACTTTTGTTTCAGAGCAAGTCGCCTTCATTCTTGGCAGTCAGACTTCATTATCAGGGGCACATGCTTCACTGGCAGTGGATTCTTCCTTCTGGTGCAAGGGAAAGTGCTCAACCATTTCAGCCGTACATTTTCTTGAAGATTATTCATTGCTGCAAACACCAGGTTTTCATTAAAATATCATTGCCTTTTATTTGCATGTTAATGGATATTGCTTGTAATCATTCCAGAAGATGAATAGATAATCTGGCATCAGTATTTCCAATAGATTCTGTTATTTCCAGAGTTGTAAGAATTTATTTAGATTTTATATTATTTTATTGCAAAATCGCCACTTTCATTATTTATGCAAAAACACCAAAAAAACCAAAAATCACAAAAACAAACAAAAACGGTCAGTTTCAGAGAATAGGGGAAACAAGGGTTTCTACATAGTGTCTTGGGAGGGAAATATTAATCGGATCACTTATACTAAATCTATGATTCTTACAATATGAGTTATCATATTCCTATTGAAAATCAGAACTTTGCACTTTACTAATAAATACAATGCATATCAAAGTAAGCAAATTGAAATTATTATAAACATGATAGTTTGGAGAAATGATATTAATTGAAAAGGGTCAATGATATTATAAAAAGACTAGTAAACATTAAAAAACTCTAGATGTTATCTTAGCACAAGCCTAGTACTAGGAATAGTAGTGAAGAGTTGCATTATATATCAATAAGAGCAGCCAAAAAAATGCTACAAAGCTACAAGTGTAGTATTCTTATCGAAAATCACAAGTTCGTATATTACTAACAAATAGAATGTAAATCGAAGTAAGCAAAGTGAGAATATTACAAACATTGACAGTTTGGAGATATGATTTGTTGAAAAGGGTGAGTGATGTTATAAGAAGACAGGTAAACATTAAAAAACTCTAGTTGTTATTTTAGCGCAAGCCCAGTACTAGGAATAAAAGTGAAGAGTTACATTACATATCAATAAGAGGAGCCAAAAAAATGCTACAAAACTACAAGCCTAGTACTGGGAACAGCAGTGAGGGGTTATATTATGTATCCATAAGTACAGCTTGAGCAGGCCTAATGATCAAGGTGTGTGTCATGGAGGAGGCCACAAGCTCAAATTCAAGGGAGGTAGGGTTGTACACTTCATTGAATAACATATAATAAGATAAATGGGAAAAGGAAATCCTCCTGTGGGCTTCCACAAGAGGGTTCCCAAACACCAATTTAGTGCTGCATTTGGCAGTGACCTTAAAAGACTACCTTTAAACTTTTACAAACTATAGAGGGAATAAGAAATAAACATAATAGTGGATATTTGAGCCTTCGCAAGTTCCAAGTGATAAAATTCTGTCATTAAGGAGCTTTGAAAATATGAGTGTGTTGCTGCTCACATTGGGTAGGTGCTGAAACTACTACCACACAAATATGATACGAAATACTGAAATTACTTAAATAAGTATTGTGATTATTAATAACATGAGATTTTAAAACTAGCTAAATGAAATTCTTGTTTTGAATAATAACAAGTTTGAAAGGAATCCCAAACAAAACTTCAAGACATTTTAGGGAGGCATTTCCAGGAGGTTGAACAGGGCAATTGTTTCTTACATGGTATCCTACACCCACCTATGCCCTGGTTGATGCAGCCAAGAGCAGAAAACTAGGACATTCCATCATCTCCCTTTATAGTTCTAGGGACTTGACTCGTTGGCTGGCTTGCATGATGCTTGGATTGTTGGTAAAGGAACCCTCCTCGCATCATCTCCACTGTTCTTTTCCTTACATCCATTATGCCCATCATCTCAGCAATGACCCGCATATGCTGCTCCTGCTGGTACAGGTGCTTGAGTCAATTCTCTTGATTATTCAATAATAGCAAAAAAGTATCTTCCCAAGATGGGGTTAATGAACCTTTTTTCTACAATTTTTGTACAGCCTTGAATGCATTCACTGGCCCAATTAGAGTTTATGATCAAAGTATCACACAGAGTGGCATCCAAGGTAGGATAGGAATGACTGTTACTAACCAGTGAAATATGAAGAATTACCAAGAGGCCATTGAGCGACAAGTAGACCCATGGTCTAGTGGGTGAGGGCAATTTTAGATGAGGTGTAGCCAGTCTCATGACGAGAGGTAGAAAATTTACTGGATGGGACAAAAGCAGATTGTAGGATGCTAATACAGTTGGGCATGAAAGGAGAAGGGCTACATATCCTCAAAATATGACTACCAAATTCAGCCATGTTCTCTACAAGTTTTTGTGGGTTATGAGTATGAAACATGGGGAGAAGTTGAGCTCTTCCCGAAGAAACATGATGAGCTTGACAAATACCAAATGAAGAAGAGTTATTTACATCCAAACATACCTGGGTGATGCAAATACCTGCAATCTGATTGACTGGGCCATAAAGTAAGGGAGTGACTACAAGAGCCTCATCATCATCAGTTTTACTTTTAATGGTTGGCCTTGATCTCTGCTCTAATTGGATCTGCATTTATATCCTGCCTTGATCATTACCCTAATAAGTCTGCATACAAGGAACCATTGACGTGCAAAAGTAAGACTTAGGTTATTGGGCTTATCACCACACTGAAGTTGTGTTGGTATAATGACACCTCTAGTGTAAAAATTCCTTGTGTCATGTTTGCAATTTCAGAACGTTGAAATGATTTTTATAGCCATTTCCATCAACCTTGAGCTCCTTAGTGCCATGAATGCTTGAGTTGATCCTGATGTCACTTGAGAGGAAATAGGAGGAGAGTATCTATCTATCCTCCCACATAGATTGTAAACTTGTGTGAGGTATTGCTGGTTTATGTTGAAATATTGAAAACCCCTTTTGAATCAGCCGTGAGAAGTAAATTCTATTGAAGAAAATAGAGATGATTCAATAGTTTGTAATTGTATAAGGCACAACATAGTTTTTAAACCCTCTTGATATACATCATTAGAAGGAAACCAAGAGGGATCATCATTGAGTTTGTCTGGGTATTTGGGCAACTCAATTCTTAAGACTAGAGCCTCCCCCACTTATACTACAGTTTGTTTGCTATTCTTCTGGTGATACACTGTCCGAGCTCTACAAAATAGTTGGTTTTCACTCTTTGACTTTGAATAGGAAAATGGGCAAGGTTTAAAAAGCTACCTTTCACCACATTGAAAATAAAAAAGTGAATATTGCAATTCTAAAGAGTTAGTAAACTATGGCCATATGATGGGGAGATAATGGTGTTAGGCATGTGCTCAAAAAGTAGATGGGAAATGAAGAAAATACAGCAGTTTGCTGCCACATTATCTTAATCCAAGCAGTATTTAGTATGGTGTTGATAAAAGTAAAACCCGCTTGACATTTAATAATCCTGGAAAAGTGAGGAAATCATAAAATGAAATTTCTGAAAAATATATACATCCCGTGGTAAGGACTTTGATGTTCTCAAGACTCGAGAAGGGAGTGGAAAGAGTTGGGTGCAGAAATAAACTGAAATTCAATTTGTTATTCATGCCTTAATGCAAGCAAATTTGTTATATAGAGCTTAATGGTTCATGAAAATAGTGACAGGTTGGCAAGGAATCTTCACTATTAATCACATAACCTTTCTTGACACTTCAGATAACTGCAAATGCTAGGACGAATTTTCTTCCAGCTGCTTATCTTCAGAGATTCGGACAATTATGGAAGGCTTACTGGTCTTGACATTAGTCTTGGAGAGCTGCTTCCATAACATCTTCGAGTTCATCTTCTATTCTTGTTCACTTGTCTATATCTCCAAGTAAGAGGATATAACATAGCCTAATATTCTACTCCATGTTTTATAAATTCAATTAAAAATTAATTTAAGCAATGATAGTGAAACAATTTTGATGAATGCTCTAAAGCAAGCCGCATGGTTATGTAGCATAGCAGAATATTTTACTCCCTGTTTTAAAAAATCAATTATATAAAATACAAAAAGTGAAAATTGAACTTATTGGAATAATTTTGATTAATTCTCTGAATTAGGCCACAAGATTATGGAGAACTCAATGTTCCATTATAATCACGGCAAAGATTATCAGGGAATCCTCACCATTAAGTCACATCCAACATATCTCTCCAGTTAGTGAACTATAAATACTAGGGAGATATTTTTTATCTTCCCAAATACCAAACTTTGGAGTTTAGACAATAATAATCATTATAAGAGGCGTATTGCCCTTGACTACTCTCAAGCATTCTCTAAAAGCTGCTACTTGCCATATCATCTTCATGTCCATTTTGTTTTCCTAATATTAATTCTTAATATATCCAAGTGAGGATAAAACATAATGAAATGCTTTACTTCATGGTATAGAAAATAAAAAATAATGCAAACAATGAAAGGCTTCCTAATATGTCTATAATACCAAAACACTCTCAGCTAGAAACTATTGGATATTTGTAATTCTGGTCTTTCAATTCATTTATATAAATGAATTTGTGTATTTCAGGCATGGTTACTTATGATGCTTCATAAAAACACTGAAATACCTTGTTATTGAAAGACATTAACACGTTGCCAGTTCTCTGCACAGCATACCTAGCTCCTGTGTCAAAGTAGTAGCACAGAACAACCAGATGAACAGTCAGCATCTTTCCACCTTTACTAGCTTATTATCATTCTTTAAACCAAAAGAAGATATAGTTTTAGGACAACATTTGAAAATACCAATCAGAAGGTGAATGACCGTCCCTAAAGAATGACCTACACCAAAAGTTGGAAGATCTCGCACCTGTTACAGAAAAACATCAGAATCTGCTACTAGAGAAAGGACTTCCAAAAACAAATTTCAGTACAATCTGTGTGAAAAAGTATTCTTTGATTCAAAGCCATATTAACATGGTTTTTAATAGCTAAAAGTCATGAGAAATTCCACAGCATGATTGAGCACTCACATTATCTTGTAGAAAACGTAAGCACCGGTCAAATTTAAATTGTACTTCATCAGCAATGCGAAAGTGGTCAAATCCACTAGCAAATGGTGTTGCAATCACAAGATAACCCCTGAATTGAAATCAAGCATTATCATCAAAAGTAGACCCCAAAAAGAAAGAAAAGCAGTTTAAAAAAATTAATATTAGAGTTTAGTGTGGCTCATTTTGAATTCCAGAAAATTGATTTTCAAAGGTCTCAAGAAGTGTAGTAGCAAGGCTACATAAGGAACATGGTGGAAAGTTTAAAATATTTTCTCATATAGGCACACTTTTGGACATTAATTTGCATTTAATATCTACAATGCTGCTAGACGAATGGTCCAGTTGCCAAACATTTGATGGCTTATTACTCTTAGTAGTGAAAATTTGATGTATGGCACAATTCCTAACTTTGATATGTTTTTAGTTAAATTTGTCCCCTTACATGGAGACTCTCTAGATAAGTTACTTGGTACTAGAGCGTGTCCTTTTTAACACCAAAGACAGATAAATTAAAATCTAATTGAGGTGCCTTGGAGAAGGCGTGAGTTCTCTCAAAGACTAATTGGTAAAAAAACCAACATGAGAATGTAATCTTAAACACAACTACAAAAAGATGGAAAAAGTTACTTGATATAGACAATAGAATTGATGTGTACAGAAGAAACGTGATACAAATATCTGGTACTTGGTAATTATGGTTTGAAACCAGATTTTAGGAGTTCCTCGATCACCTTGTCGAAAAGAAACCAAGGTGCATTTGATAATTAATATGACAATTCCCTATCTCAAGTGTTACTGCCCTTGGTTTGAGAGGCACAATAAGATCAGAGCTAACTTAAGATTCTAGTGGTCAGGTTATGTTGTCAAACTTCATTTTTATGTGTTTCTGGTTTTCTGTTCTGAAAACTTCCGTTATTTTTTTCCAGACTATTATAGTGGATAATAGGACTCTTGGTCATAATTGCTTCTGGATTAGATTGTGTGATAGTTTTTTGCATTAATGTTTTGGATCCCATTCCATGACCCATCATCAGGATGATATAGTGCTATCAGAGACAAAAAGATGGATTAGTAGCAGACCTAGACAGCCTAAAATAGAGAAGGGGGAGATGGAGGTGGCACAGGAAATGAGGCAAGAAGGAAGACACAAACAAGAAAATAAAAAAATTATAAAGATAAATATCAAATAAACTAAACTAAGCCAGAGAAGTCTATAATAATCTATTACACAAATGAGAAAAAAAGGGGGGATGATAAATTACAAAAGAGAGGATACAGCCAAACAAAAACAATTAAAGTGAAAAATAAAATAAACAAAAAGCTAACTATGAAAATATAAGGACAAACCTAAAAGGATAGAAAAACAAATATTTTTAAAGAATAGATAAATTCTTATAAACATAGATACAAACAAGAAAAGAAAAAAATTATAAAGATAAATATCAAATAAACTAAACTAAACCAGAGAAGTCTATAATAATCTATTACACAAATGAGAAAAAAGGGGGGATGATAAATTACAAAAGAGAGGATACAGCCAAACAAAAGCAATTAAAGTGATAAATAAAATAAACAAAAAGCTAACTATTAAAATATAAGGACAAACCTAAAAGGATAGAAAAACAAATATTAATAAACAAGTACTTTTAAAGAATAGACAAATTCTTATAAACATAGATAATCTATAAGCGCACATGCACGCACACACACACAATTATAAGAAGAATAAAAAAACTATAAAAAGTTAACAGCGAAAAAAATAGAAGAATAGAAGAATTGAAATGAGCAAAAATTTAACAAGCATATACACACATATATGTATGTATACACACGCTTACACATATATATATTCAGATAGAAGTGTATATCCATGAAACATGTATATATATATGTAACCTCATATATAGATATAAGTACGAGTATATCTATGAATATGAAGATATACACTCCATTTGGATAGGTATACTCAAATTTCATATTTCATAAATGTATAAGTATACCTATGAATATGTATATATATTTGGAAAGGCACAAATATGAATAAAACTATGTGTGAGTGAGAGAGAGAGGAAAGACCAAACAATCTAAATAAACGAAAATGTAAAAGGATTGAAAATGAATAGCAAACCCAAAACCATTTAAATAGACAAAAAATAATGAATACACAAATAAAATATATATACAAATATCTATATGTATGCCTACATACATATCTATCTAAATGTGTGAATGTGTGTGCGGACGTGTATAACCAATATAAAGCAAAAGAAAGTAACAAGCAAAGAACTAAAAGAAAAAGTAAGTAACAAGTAAAAAAGGGGAGGCACACCAAACAAACCTACTAGATCAAAAATAAAACACATAAGAATGCCTAGAAGAATCCTAAAAATGACAAATCTTACAATACCTCAAGATAGTTGCTAGAGGAAAAAAACCAAAAAAAGAGCAAAGATTGCAATGAAACAAACAAAGAATCAAGGAACCGATATGCCCAAAAAGAAAGCGAAACAAGAGACATGCAAACAATAGAGAGGACAAAAAAAGAAACACAAGAAAAGGATAATAGGCCAAGGAATAAGCCTTAGAGATGCAAAATAATAGACTAGGAAAGATAAGACAGCCATGTGGGAATGCAACAAGAACTGAAGATGATGGGGGTGGGGGGCACTGAGGTGACATGAACGAAATGACTGAGGATGTAATATGCACCCTGCTTTTTTTTTTTTGTTTTCTCTGAAAACCAATATGAAGCTACAGCCAACTGAAACTTTAGCCAAATAACCACATTCACTAATCAAACTGTTATTTCAAGGGTTCTCAGTGATAAATACAACAGTCATAACAATTTAGAGCAAGAATATTGAACACCCAGATGAGCAAATCAATTATACTTTACCAAACATTAAAACCCATGTGCTGCAATACATTTTTCAGTCTGATATAATTTATAACAGCGAGTTTATGGGCTGTTTTACACTCAAAATTTCATGAACAGATATACAAATAGGAATGACATTAAACAAGCTTCCAAATGTTGTATTACATAAACTAACACATTTTTAAACATACCTAGAAGTTGCACCTCTGAACAGGTCTACAAACAAATCTGGAACAGCAAACATAGGTCTCAAAATGGCTTCACAATACCTCAAATCTGCACTTCTCCACCTACAACTTAATGCCAAAGAGTTTAGCGACCTTAGGCGCCTCAAAACTGTAAAGTCCCTTGCCTAATCTGCCTTGTATTTTTCAGTTTATGTAGTTTGGAATATCGTCAAACATTTTGCATGCAAACTAATTTCTGAATATGTAAGACTCTATTTTTTATTTTTGCTTAATGCCTTGACTAAACCATGACATAGGATATGCTCAAGTGTTGCTAAAAAGACATGTGCATGAACAAGATGGCAATTTCTGAATTAATTACAAACTGATGTAGAATGCAAAGGACTGATAAGTGACTGAAACTTCACTTCTTTAAGACCCTAAATTACTCAGAAATGATTTGCACGAAAAACACTTCTGTTTTGAGACTTAGCATGATATGTAATGTAAGGAATTGATTTTCTGAATATTTATGTTGAGCAAATACTTCAGATCAGACCTAGCAAAGTCTCACAAATACAAAGTCTGAACATACAATTGATTGATTACATATAGATTATCAGTCCAGAGATGGACACCAGAATTACCATGACTTTCAGATGGATGCAATGAATTTCCTACGACTTATATGTGTTGGAATTACATAGCAGCACACTCAGAAATTGATGACAAAAATGAACTGAGAACAGCTTGAGTTCTAATCCAACTGAGTCTTATTACAATGACAAAATAACTAACAGCAATGATAAAAATTGACTCCAAATCCTCAAACCTGGCATAGTCTAGACGACTTTGGCAAAGGAGGTGTCACTCAGACTTATTTGCAAATTCCATGCATAGCTGAAGTCTCCAATGGCTTAGGGTACCACGAAAGATTGTGACTAACAACGCAACAAGTTTCTCATCTGAGGAGCTGGTAGAATTTTGTTTTGATCACGTCATCACCTTGTCCCATTCTTCAGATTATTATCCATGGGGTAATGGACAAGCCAAATCATCCAACAAAAACATTGTCACGATCGTGCGCAAGTTAGTTGACTCCAATCAACGAGCTTGGCATAAGAAATTGTACGACGCTCTTTGGGCCAACATAATCACTCCCAAGAGAGCTATTGGCACTTCCCCTTTCACTATTTTGTATGGCATGGAAGTTGTGTTACCCATCACATTGGAGTTGTCCGCTTTGCAGTTGGCATCCGCGGTGGAAGATGAGGAATTCAAAGATACGATTAAAAAACGTATCTTGTGCCTAATGAAGCTATAGGAAGAAAGGGTGGAGGTAGTTGATAAATCATAAGATCACTCAGCATCAAGAGCAAGTGAAGAAGATCTTCGACAAGAAGGCTCATCAGCGAGACTTTGAGATCAGAGACAAAGTCTTGTTATGGGACAAGAGACATGAGCCCAAGGGAATGCACGGTAAACTTGACTCCCTTTGGCTAGGGCCGTTCCAGATCCATGAGTTCGCAGGAGAGAATTCCTACATTCTCTCGCATTCGGATGGAAGGCTCTTCCCACTGCCATACAACGGGAAATATCTAAAGCATTTCATCCCTTCGGGGGTGGAGTGAATTTCTGTAAATAATTTTCTTTCTGCTTTTCGTTATGTCTTAATGTCTTTCACCGTTCCGTAAAGTTTCATTGTGTTTTAGGTGATTTATTAGGTAGTCTTGTTTTTAGGTGAATTTTAGGAAAACTCCAACTATTAGGTGAATTAGGAAATAAGTCCTGACTCTAATGCCCAACTGATAAGATACTGGTCTACACTAAATACTTAAAGATTCTCGGTTCTCCTATGCCATAAGTATCTGACATGGTCACCAGACAAAGCCTAATGTTGTACCCAAATAAAAAAATTTCTTCAATAAGGCATTTTGGTAAAAAATGGTCTAATTTTTTGTAAAATTGTCGTCAAAAGTCAATTTTAGGTCAAACCAAGCATGGGCTTTTTGTGGGTTATTGTCAAGAAGATACTTGTAAATTTTGAAAATTTTGAAAATTAGGGTTTCGGACCCCTATTTTTAGGAAAACCCTAAAAAGTAGGACCTTTTTAGAAATAACTCAAAATGATTTTGATAGGTCAATTTCACTTCACGATCACACTGGTTAAGTCAAAATCACAAAAGGTCAAGTTTGCTCTAGTGGGTCTATTTCACTTTTTCAGGAGAAAAGATAGGACCTCTGAGGTCATCAATGGCAGATGGCCAATACCAGGTATCAAGATCTAAGCCTCAGACGTTGCACAAAAGATTCTATGGTGAAAGATGCTCGAAAAGATGCTTCACAATGAAGGGGAATTTCAAAAGTTGAAATCTGCTAAAAATATTCTGTCTGAAAGATGCACGCCTTGCTAAAGGGAGATGCTACGCAGTCAACGCCTTGGTCAACATTTTCAATTTCCCATGCACGTAGAATGGTGAAAGCAATCACAACAGTGAACGTGGTCGCATCGTCGACAACAATGATCAACCCAATCAAGCAAGGCGGTAAACGCAAAGCGCAAGGAGGTCAAAATCATCAAGAAATGACTAACTCTGGAGCCTAAAGCGCCCTTGTTGGCCAGGGGCGCCCATGAATTCAAGAGGCCAACTGCAGTTGTTATGAACTACAAAACCAGTCGTCTTCTTCAGAATTCTGCTAGCTTTCCGATGGATTGTTAAGCAAGTTCACCGGCAAATGAAGGCAGAGGCGAAAGATGCTGAAGGCAAGGGTCATCCAAAATGGGAGTCAATCAAGGGAACTACACCCCTATAGGCTAGGGGCGCCCAAGAATAAATCCATTTAGAAGTCAGGTTTGGATTGGCAATCTCTAGATGATTTTCCCGAATTCAGCCTGACTTTGCAACAAATTCATTCGCGAACTCAGAGGACCTATCAAACGCAAGTGGTTGTTGATCAAGCAGACACGTAAAACGGAGGATAAAATGAAGTTCATCAGAGAAAAATGCACCACTACAGGCCAAGGGTGCCCAACATTTTGAGCAGTCAAATGTGGTTTTTAGCAAATGTCTTCTCCGAGACATCTGCTCAGAATCCTTCCAGCTTTGCGATGAATCTAGCTGCCAGCTCACGAGACTTGTCAAACGCTCATAAACGAAGATCAAGCGTGAAACGTTGAAAATCAAGGCAAGTTGAAAACATGAAAAACTGACCAAGTATAGAGTAAAAGGCACCCTTCTAGCAAAAGACGCCCAACTTTTTGGAGCACCAGATGCAACATTCAAGTTGAGCAACTCCCAAGAAGTCCTTCTCAGCTACGATAAAGCTCCATGACTAGACCGTTAGCAAATTCAACGAAGCAATCAAACATCCGGCGACGAAGACCAAATTGGAGCATTTTGTGAAGGGTTACAAGGTGAAAATTGTGTCTCAGAAGAACAACTGCACCCCTACAGGCTAGGGGCGCCCAAACTTTTGAGCCCTCTTAATCAACTTTTAGAGCTTGCAATACCAGTCATCCTTTTCGGAATTGAATTGGTTTTCCATTCATTATCTCAGCATGTTCATGGGAATCATCAATCACCGGTGATTGCAAATCAAAGCACGAAAGGTCAAGAATGGAGGAATTTGAAAATCTCTGAAAATTGGTTAAGTCTGGCAAGAAAAAGCACCCTTCTAGGAAAGGGCGCCCAAGGATTCAAGCCACCATAAGTCAATTTCAGGGTTTTTTGCTTCCAAGAACATCTTTTCAGAGTTGATCCAACTCCGCAGTGAATCTGTCAGCCAAGCCTCAAGATCAATCAAACGACCGGAATCAAGAATCAAATAGAGGCTGTTTATCAAGAAGAATTTGAAAACCTTCAAAATATCCTAACACTGGCAAGATGGCTTCCAAAGTCAACTCCCAGTTGTAGATTTTGAAGACTTTCTCAAGCCTGGGCGTCCCAAAATTAGTGGAGATTCTTTCAGTTAACTTTCAATCACACGAGATAACTCCTCAATTAGGGTTTTGGCGCCCTAACTGATGCTTCCACCTCAAAAGGATATTTATCAAGCATCTAGGTGTCATAATTCATTATTCTTTGCAAGTTGAAGAGCTAAAACACATATTTTTCTTCATCAACGCCATTTGAAGGATCAAACGGAGGCCATTTTCAATGTTCTTCATATTTCCAGGTTCAGGTTGCATGGAAGGATGTTTTTCCAGAGATCATATATCCAGGCATCAACATTCAAAGGCAGCAGTTCATATCTCCAGCATTTTCCCCCAATTTCTTCTACTTTTGTCTTAGGTTTTCTTGCATGCTCGAGCAAACTCCATTTTTTCCCAGATTTGACCTTCTGGGTTCATTCAGCACAGCATTGGCCACAAAACCCACATGCTAGAATTTTTTGGAAAAGTTGCCCCACTACCCTAGTTTTTAGGGTTTATGCAAAAAGTAACCTTTTTCAAAAACTGACATTTTGGGTTAGCTTAGCACAGAGGCGCCTACAAAACCCATGTGTTAGAATTTTTTGGGAAAAAATTGCTTTGTTGCTTCTCGTTGCTTCTGCCTCGGAGGGGTTGTTGCATGTCCGAGGAAAAATCATCTTTTCGAAAATCTCACGTTCTAGGTTCGTTCAAAAAGATATTCCCAACAAAACCCATGTCTCATAAATATTTGTAAAAACTACCCGTCGGCGAAGCTATTTTTAGCCTCTGCAGAAAAAATTTGTTCAAATAGTATCGTGTGCCCAGTCATTCTTCCAGATTTTCAAAATGCAATTCTTTCAAGTTGAATACAAGACCAAATTGGTCTTGCTTCATGATTTCCTGAAGACGGCTGACACCAACTTACATCAAGTGAATTCGAGGGTTGATTTGGACAAATTGACAAGCATAGACACTCAAAGTCCACAAATTCCATCTGGTTTCATACCTCGTATATCTGATATCCTTTCAAGGCCAATTTAGAGGGTTGAATACCGTTGGAACTTTGGGTGTGCAGCGAGTTCATGAGCATTTCTCACAGCTAGAGTGTTCACAATCAAACTTTGTTGTTTCATCATGCAACACTCTTCCATTGAGAAAAAATCAAGAAAAGCGTCAGAAGCATAAAGATGCAGAAGAAACAGAGGTCTTCACTCCAGTTACAAAGCTGCCAAAGTTACCAATTAGTGAACTTCTAGTTGAAGTGTGCAG
>VDFB02341011.1:0-61496 GCA_007258455.2 Sequoia sempervirens
AAAAATCAAAGTAAATGAATTTTTATAGGAAACAATGTCATCTACAAGTATGCCTCCTTATTTCTCCAATTCATTGTAATCTCCTCCATGCACCTGCAACCAAGTTTTATAAATCAAGAATACATAACTCCAATGCATTCACCAAAGTATTTTCCCCTAATTTTTGTCTTCAACTTGTACATTCAAGTCTAAAGATTCTTCTCCTAAAAAAGCTACACCCAAACACCAATCTCCCAAAATTTGGAACTCTCCGATAAAAAACAAATCAAAAACAAGAATCCCCTCTCTTTCCAACACGCCTCTAGCAACTAAGCCACCTTCAATTCCATGCCCCCTTTCTAGAAAAAAAAATGGAATCAAATGTAATCCTCTAACTCCCCAATGCATGTTTGGACCATTCCCAACCAAGTAGGCCTCCACTAGCCGAAACAATTATTCCACCATGTCTTCAATTTGAATTGAAAATTCAAATTGGCATGCAAACTCCTCTTGGGCATCCAATTCTTGCATGTAGCTTCATGGAACATTAATTACAAATTCAAATTTCTCAACTCCCAAGAATCCCACGACCCATTCTACTTTTTTGCTATTTAACATTGTCAATTTCAACACATTTCCCATGCAAGTTACAAGCCAAAATTTGTCCAATTTATTTGATCAAATTTTTGGACATTAAAATACTCCAAAATATCAAGCAAAACCATTTCACACCAAAATTGATTAAAATCTGGATGATGCAAGTTTGTTGGCAACCATAGATGCACATACATTATTTGTTCTCATTTTTTCGTTTGGGATTATATATCCATGATTTTTCCACGTCAATTAGCGAGAGATTCATAGAAGAAGGCCTATTTCTGTATGCATCAATGAAAGACATTGTTTATTCTTCATTTTCATTTTCAGTGTGCAATGTTACACGTTGAAAACCTCAATTGATACATTTAGATTGATAAATTTTCCACTACTTTGAACCAACGAAAGTTCTAATAACATATGGCTTATTTATTGAGATCTACTATCTCTTTTTATTAGTGTTTCAGTAAGTATCTTTGTATAAGCTTTTGTAGCTAGATCATTTGGATTTTCTATGTCCATTAGACATATCATGTTTCAGAGCTTTTCTCTGATTTGGCTACATATTTAGCAATATATATAATTACAACATGTTATGATAGAACATGTTTCCAATCTATATTTTCTCTCCATATTTGTAAAATGTATCAATTGTGTGAATTAAGTCAATCATCATTTCTAGTAGGGTCAAAAAAAATTCACAAGTCTCTTCATATAATTTAGCTCCTTGCAAATTTAATGGCCATGGAGCATTATTCCTATAATTCATAACATTAACAAAATTTAATGTAATTAATGCATTAGAGAAGTACATTTGTTAAAAAATAAATTTATATAACATCTATAAAATTGATTACCTGCAAAGAATTTGTTCTCTTTTTCATAGGCATGCACCTTCTCTACACATTGTATGTCTTTGTACTGTGTTTGCTATCTCCTCATAGTCTTGGTTGAAATCTGTTCAAGTTGTCTTGTATTTTCATGGATTCATCATACAATTTGGAATGTCTTCAATGTGAAATACAATCAATTAATTTCATATATTTGTTGGAATGTGATAATATCAATAATTGTGGTAATGATATGGAAATTGTTTTTGTTACTTACAAATTTTGTTCCTAAGTATCATGTCTTGGATTCCATTCATGAACAATCAAATTGAAATATCTTTCAACAGCAAGTCATTCTTCATCATTTGACCAATCAATAGTATCCATTTTTGGCACTCCATTGATCCATAGAAATCTATGTACGTGTGTTGATCCTCTATGTTGCCACTCATATCTGCACCAATAGTCTTGAACATGTAATGTCATAAAATTGCACCCCTTTGTGATTTCACTTACATTTTCGAATCCACTTTAGTGTCTGCTCCCTTAGTATTTGTGTAGTCTCATTTTAGCCCCTACATCAACCTTTTCCCCTCTCAAGATGCTCAGGACCCCTTTTCAGTAGCTACCTTTGTGCATCATCTTTGCATCAAGCCTTGTATTTTCCCTATTCACATCATTTTGTAGCATGATTTGTTCAAACACTAGCATGTCATGTGGACATCTACGCACTGCACTAGCATCCCACAACATTTCAACATTCAAACGGTCGTTTCTAAGTGATTTTCCACTTGTCACTTATCTTTGTCGGTGGTAACAACTCGAAACACCTTGTAATGGCTCAAGAACCTTCTTTTCCCTCCTATTCTCTCTTTAAAATCTATATTTTCAATTCATTTTGGTCTTCTTGATTTCTCTAGGTCTCTCCTTTCCTTTCTTGGACATTATCTTGTCTTTCTCTCTTGCTATCTTGCTTGCACAACTCTCTTTCTTGCACAACTTTCTACAACTTTCTAGAACACTCTTATATTCTCACAACGTTGTTTTACAACTCTTTTGGCTCTCACAACTCTCTCTCTCTGGCTTCCTTAAAAGAGCTTGCATGATCTTTGGGTGATTAATTATGAAACCTTAATGATTGATACTATATATAGTTATTCTTTATGTTGGATTTTATGGGGATAAAGAAGATAATCTTAGTGTATTAGCTCAATACCTAAATTGTCATAGACTATATTTGTGTTTCATAGGTTGTGACTATGGGGATTAATATTACCTTGATGTACTATGTTGAGTTTATCACTTGTAATCCTATATGTTCAAGTGTGATTAATTTGGTTCTTCCTAGGGTTAGGATAATCCATAGAAGGAAGTAACCTATTGGTCAGTTAGCACTTTAGATGAACATCACTTTTAGGATAAGGGTACATTATGATTGGAAAGAGCATGAATGGTCAAACACAAAATCAAGCTAATGAGTGGGTGAACTGTATAACTTCTCTTACGAGCGACTGATTATATTAGAAACTTTGGCCAATGTAGTGTAAGTAGCCCCTATTTGCACTGTTGGTTTATTGTGAGTCAGGTTTCCATAACTAGGTTGGGAATGTCATTCATGTAGGTTGTAGCCAGTGTATGATAGCACTATATTATGTAGGACACAACACCATGCTCAGGAAGGCTAGTATTATGAGGTTACAAACCCAATCTCTTCGTCAAAGGGAGGGCCATCTTACTATTTTGGTAGATGTGTGGGGGGCCGTAATAAGTTTGTGGTTGGCGAAAAAGTGCTTGAGTGATACTCTCCCTCATCAGTTGGTAGCCAAAATTTAAGGATGTATGCCAACAAGGAAATCTAGTCCATTTGTATCTTTGTTTCATTAAGCTCATGGTAGCTAAGTATGTAACATGTAAATCTATCTTTATGTAAAAATGTAAATGGGAAAATGTTATCATTACATGGGATTATGTAATATGAAATCGTTACTTGGATTATGTAATGTTTCTTTATAAATTAAATGGGAGTTTGGAATGGAATTATTTCAAATATGCATCTTATTATTGAATTAGAAAATAAAATTTTATAGCTATGTGTCGGTAAATGTAAACTGTTCACATGTGGGTTAAAACATAGTTAAATTCATTTGGGTAAAACATTGGGCTTGTTACAACCAGGGATAACGTAAGCTTTTGACGATGGTGGAACTATATGTGCATTCAAAGACTCTTCACTACCTATATCATCCTAGCATAGGTGTATATACATGTTGGAAATCATAAATTGCATAACATTAAAAGAAGTAATGTTGAAGCTACTGCTACAGGTACTTACAGCTAAAGATTATGACTAGTTCACTATCAAGAAATGAATTATGTAACTAACCAATACTTCTAACTTGACTAATTTGACTCACTTCGAAGGACAATGCATGAAAACAATTAAAGCATGAATACAAGACAAGATCTTATTCACATTCCCCACATGAAGAATCTGATTAAGACAAACATAATCATGAAAATAACTACTGTAATAGGAATAAATGTGCGGAAAGAAAAGTGGGGAAAGTTATCTTGAGTGGCCCTTGTTCAAGTGACTGTCTCCACATGTTAAACTCAAATCTAGCTCCTCAAATTAATTCAACATAACAATAACTAAAAAGATCTTTATTGCATAACTCAAGATATCACAATCCAATAAGATTCTTCTGGAATATATTATTTATAAGAAGATGATTGGGAACCAAACATTGTTTGTGCAAAAACAAAAACTAATTGAACATATCTATGTGATATATTTGCTACTTCAACCAACTAGCTAACTCCACCACCGAACCATTCATATAGGTGCGAGGGATTCTTATTAAAAGAAGGAATCAAAACATAAATCTAATAATAAATCACCACTCCCTACATAATAGAGTGTGATAAATACCAAGTAACTAAAACACAACTGAAAAGGTAGAAGAATTGGAATAGGACTGTAACTTTGTTGCAACGATTTAAAACTGAAATGTAGACTATGGAAATAGTCACGTTGGAATCCAAATCATGGTAGAATTCTTCTCCTCTAGTAGTATTATTAAATTATGCGACGATTCACAATCATCCTAAAAAATAGACACCTCCAATTATGCAACTAATGTGTTCTTCTAGCTTCCCCTGCATCATTGTCTGAAACTCCCTTCGGCTGCAAGTTGCGCCTCCTAGTTGTTGTGGGCTACAGTCTACTTGCTCTAGCTCCTTAGCTACAAAGAGTTATTTCACACAACATCTACACAATACTAATAACCATAGATTAAACACAAATATTATTTGTATTTCATACATATTCACATATTAACCATGTAATACTATCATATCATAATCATATTTCCATATAATTAAACTAGGTCCAAGTTTGCATAATGATCATAAAAGATAGCAAAGTTTCAGGAATATGTAGGAAATAAGTATTTAGAGATGTCTAAAATCATGTTCTAAAATAACAAAAAACTAACTAATAGTTGGCCTCATCACTTGGGACCACATCAAGATAATTCAATTGGAAGAATGTTTTTGGGATGATTGGTTATGTGCTTCACGTTTCATCCACATGTTTCCTTGATGCCGACTTAGGTTGATGTGCAGTTGTGTGTAAATGGTTTTGGATCACATTGGAATAAATACTAAGGGTGTTTTTGGTCCTCTCTATCTTCTGGATAGGACCACATTATGTTTTGGTGGTCAACTAGTTAAATTCATTGCTTTATCCTCTTGTTCCAGCCAACCTAATTGAAGTTTTGAAGTGTTGTGGTGGATAAAAATGCAAGATAATTTTGAATGAAACTAAATGAAGTGTACAACTGTGAAGAAGTGTGTGTACAATTTGTATTGAATATCCAACAATGGTAGTGCTAAAGTGTGTGAAAGGAAAGATCAATTGTGCTATAATTCCTCAATCAATAAAGTGTTATGTTGACAAGCATTGTAATATTTATTTAAATCTTTGTATCCTTCTCTGAGATAGTGAATCTCATCAGGTCCTCTATATCTTGCTCTTGAAATTCCATTAGCTTCAGTCTTGTAAGTCCTTTTGTATCTTTCTCTAAGGAAATGAGCCTTCTTGCAATTCTTTTGGAAGTGAGCATTTATATTGTGAGTTAACTCTCACCGTGGTTTTTCCCTCATTGGGAGTTCCACGTAAATCTAATGTTCTCATTGTGCATGTGTGTGTCCTATATTTTTTTCTCAATGTTGTTGATTTGGTTAGAAGTAGAATTGCTATATCTTGCATTGCTTAAAGGTTGTTGAAGTTGCTAAGGATTCAAACTGTTATATCATTATCTGCTACTATTATGTTTTAAGGTCTTGATCTAATAAAGAAGGTTGTATTTTGTTGAAAGTTTCAAGGTTCGGAAGAGCTTAAGTTTTTGTGTAGACTAACTCACCCCCATCTCAGTCTCCGAGTGTGTTCAATAATTGGTATTAGAGCCAAGTTCCTATGTAGAAGCTTAATATCTTGAGGCGGAGATCCAAGATGGCACATGATGGTTCATATAAGGGTGCTAGGTTTGATGGGACTAATTATCTTTCTGGAAAATGAGAATGGAAGGACACCTAAAATCTCTTTGGTTTTGTGTGTGGAAATTAGTCAAAAGTGGTTATACTTCTCCTACCACTCCTCTTACAAATCCAGTTGAAATCATACTATATGAGCGCAATGCCAATGCCAAGAATGCTATCTTGTGTGGGTTGGATGATTCAGAAATTTTGAAGGTGATGAACTACAATTCTGCCAAAAATATTTGGGAAAAGATTAGCAACATCTATGAATGAGATACTAAAGTGAAGCAAGCCAAGATGTAGATCCTTAAGAGAAAATTTTAGACTCTAAGGATGACAAAATATGAAGACATTGCAAGCTATATGCTCCGCGTACAAGAAGTTGTCTCTGAAATCTCTAGTCTTGGCATAGAAGTAAAGGAAAGTGAAATTTTGAAGAAGGTTTGAAGATCTCTCCTAAAATATTATAGTCACAAAGTGTCTGCCATTGAAGAGTCAAAGGACTTGGATAAGTATTCAGTTGATGAAATGTTTTGTACTCTTACTGCCTTTGAGATGAGATAGTTTGATAAAGATGTTCCAAACAAGGAAGCTCCATTCAAGGCCAACAAAAAGATTGACGATGAAGCTACTGATCAAAATTATGACCTTGATGACATTGAAGCAAACTTTGTCAGAAGATTGAAGAAAGGAACTTTCAAGTACAAAGGTAAGTTACCTTTCAAGTATTGTAATTATGGAAGAATAGGTCATTTTGCATCTAAATTCCCTTATAAAAAATCAAATGATAGAAATAAAAGAGATGAGGTTAAAAAGTGTCTCTATTCTAAAGAAAGCAATGGTTCCTCTGAAGATGAGGAGAATGATTCAAATGATGAAACTCTCTTTATGGATTTCAATACAGCTGACATAAAGTGTAATATTAAGAAATGAAAGAAGTTTGAATCCTTGAGTGATGAAGATATGTTTTCCTCTTATCCAGATCTAGAATCAATGGAACCTGAAGGTTGGGACTTCAATTCAGATGATTGGGGAATAAAATTTGAAGGAAAAATCTAGTCTACTTTGGAAGACCTGAATGAACCAAGGGGACTAAATTAGAAATAAGAAAGCTTGCTTGCAAAATCAAAGGAAAAAAATGAGAAATCAAAAATACAAGTTGAATAAGGAAAAGATTGTGAAATCAAACTAAAAAAGGAAGAATGTATGATCTCTAATTTGAAAATAAGGGTTGAAGAAGGTGAGATGACTAAAGATTGCTTGAATGTCAAGCTCAATGACAAAACTGTTGAATGTTTAAAGCTTGAGGAGGAGCTTATCACTCTCAAGAATTCCCTGAAAAGAGAAAAGGAACAAATTTACAAAGGAGAGAAGTCTAGTCGAAAGGATAGCTCCAAAACATTTGAAAGGCTTGAAAGAAAGAAGGAAAAAATCTTAGATTGGAGACTCTAAAAATAATGGCTTTGGAGATGCAAAGACTATTCAAAATGGCAAGAAAGAAAGTGGATCCAATCTTGGCCAAAAGCAAAAAGGATTTAGAATTCCTCCATCTATAAAACAACATGCTCCTTCTAGGTTCATAATTCTTTCAAGGTTATTGTTTTTCTTGCAATATTTTTGGGAATAAGGCTGTTGATTGTAGAGATAGAAAAAGAAGGAATAATAACATGCATAGAAGCTCATTCATGCCTCAAAGAAACAATACTATATCTTTTCATGCATATTGCTATGTTGCAACAATTATGGTCACAAGGTTGATGAGTGCAAATCTAAGGTGAAGAGGAACAAATCTGTTCTAGAGCACAATATTATATGCTACAAATGCAATAACATGGGACATAAGGAAAACTACTAAAAAAGTGGCTTTGCTAAGCCATTACTTCATAAAAATGTTGAATCCCATAATTAGCAAAGGAAGGTAAATGAAAAGGTTTGAAAAGAAGACCATGAGAAGAAGGATGATACTACACTTGTGCACTCTACACAAGATTCTAAGACAAATTGAGATAGAGCATTATCTCAAGGGGAGATTTCACTTGTAGAATATTTTTTCCCCCTAAAAAGAAAAAGTTGTTGAAGACTTCAACATGAAAGAAGATTTGAAGCAAATCAGTCAGTGTGTGGATTAGTTGTGTATAAATGGACCTTTATTGAAGATCTCACTGGAGGAAAATGGTGTGTGAAGGTTGGTACACCTGTTCTAATTGATGTCATTCCAGTTTGGTGTACCACACATAAAGATAAAGTCTCAGAAGAATAAGGCATTCACGGTGCATTTTTTTGTCAAATTCAAGGTATTTTGCTTTGCTCCTATATGCAGAAAAGAATTCTATCTTGTGGTCCATAAGTTAAGATAATCAAGGTGTGAAGGTATTATATCCAATATTTCAAGTCATTATACCTTCTGAAGTGAAAGATATGTGACAGAGTTTTGAACTAGCATAGTGAAGAAATGTTGATGGTTTGTTGGAATGATTTGTATTCTTCTGAAAGAAAATCCTTGTCCATACAGATCTGTGGAGATGTTCAATGCATGCAATATTGATGTATGAGATGGTTTGGTGTGCTACAAAGCTCTATTTTTAGATGACAGTGTGTTATCTATTCTTCAAAATATATGATACTTGTGCCAAATGGTGCTTGATCAGATCAATTACATAAGTTGGTGTAGTTGTCAAGTTTGGTCTGAATACGGTATATTTGGTTGCCATATTTCAATCCAATCCTAAGAAATCCCATGAGAAAGCTATGAAAATAATCTTCAGATACTTGAAGGGTACTCCATATTATGGCCTATGGTACAAAAAGGATCAAAATTTCTCTCTGAGTGCCTATACTGATGCTGATTGGGTAGGTTGTTTTGGTGACCGAAGAAGTACAAGTGGAAGTGAATTATTTTTGGGAGACAAATTGGTCTCATGGTTTAGTAAAAAATAGGATTCAATGTCTTTGTCCATAGTAGAAGCATAATATATTACTACAACATCTTGTTGTACTCAAGTGCTTTAGATGAACTAGACTTTGAAGGATGTGAAGGTGATGTATGATGAACCTATTCCTATACTATGTGACAATAAAATTGCAATTAACAATTCCAAGAATCTAGTACAATGCACTCAAGAACTAAATACATCTTAATCTGATATCACTTTCTGAGAGAGAAGGTTACAGAACATGAAGTCAGAATGGAGTATGTGCCTACCAAGGACCAGATTGTAGATATTTTCACTAAGGCACTTTCAAAGGATACTTATGAGCATTTGTGATAGAATTTAGGGGTTATTGCCCCTCCTCACTCTAACTATATGCATAAATGGTGAATTTTTCTAGGGGGAGAAATTCATGCCATATCCTTTCCTCCTGGATTGATGAGTAATGCCTCTCAAGGGTAGTTAGTAGAAAGGGGGAGTCCTAATGATGTTATGCAGTTGTTGTGTATGTACAATTGGTTGAAGATGTGCTTCTGGTCAAAGGTGGAATATGTGATATTACTTCAATTGAATATATTTTTCCCTTTGTTCCTAAAGTTAGAGAATGTCATGTTGCTTTGTGTAGGAGTGTATGGCCCTTTGTCCTTGGTATCAAAGGGGGAGAGTGAGAAGTGTGTGTTTCCATAAATGCCAAATAGGGAGATTGTTGGTAGTTATTTCCACTGATGTCAACACTGAGGAGATTGTTGGTAGTTGTTTTCATTGATTTCAACACTGATTGTTGGTTGTCATTGATGTCAATACTTGAGAAGTAAGTTAGTACTTGACACTATCACTGTTATATTCAACTTGGGCTAACATTGATGATAAAGCTCATGGTTGGATGTCATGCCTTATCCAAAGAAGATTTGTTTTAGTTCATCTAAGAAGATTTTTTGAAGTTCATATAATACATTATTATTGTCATCAAAGTTGATTTCCTAATGATATATTAAGATGAGGATTAAAAGAATGAATAATAGTGGAGAGATGTTTTTGAAGGTCTAAAGTATGTCTTATGCTCTCTCCAGATGTTCTTGATGAAGTATGTGTTACTAAAAGGAAGTTCTGGCCTCCGCAAGTTCCTTAAGTGTTTTTGATTCAGGAAGATGCATTGAAGTTTGTTTGGGAGAATGCTCTGCATTCCTCCACTATTCATGATTTGGTCTTATGATTTGGAATTCAATTTCAGTGTTTTATGGATATTACACTCTTATATTTTTAGGTCATATGTGTTGTCAAAGAGATAGGTTGTCATTGTTGTTGGTTATCCAGACTAGTATGAGAAATTCTCTACATTTCTCTGCATTGATGTCTCTACTCCTATATATTGGTTAATATTTTCTCAATGTCTGTGCAATGTCTCAATTCCAATCTCATGTGTTGAAGTGATCTGCAAGTTGTTTTGATAATGCTACATCATCTGACTATGTATTTTGTGCTTCCTGAATGAACTATTTTGTACCTCCTAAATGAAGTATTTTGTACCTATTTGATTTGCGATGACTATTGGTGGCATGACAATATCAAATAAGTGTATGGAAGTGTTTTTGGATGTTCAAAGAACATCCCCATGTGATCCACACATTGCTAATTGGCCGCTTTGGTGTCGTATTGTGTCTTGAGTTGGATTTCTAGGTTATTTGTGGATATTTGGCTGACAAGGTTTGTTCCTTTGCTTGCATTGTGTGCTTGGGGGGCTACACCAGCAATGGAAGATATGTTATGATAGATTTGGGTCATGACCATCCTTCTTAGGATCACGTCAATATAATTCAATTGGAAGAATTTTTTTGGGTCGACTTGTTATGTGCTTCACATCTCATGCACATGTTTCCTTGATGTTGACTTAGGTTGATGTGTGGCTATATGTATATGGTTTTGGATCACATTGGAAGAAATGCTAAGGGTGTTTTTGGTACTCTATATCTTATGGATAGGACCACATTATTTTTTGGTGGTCGACCAATTGAATTCATTATTTTATCCTCTTCCTAGCTGACCTAATTGAAGTTTTGAAGTGTTGCGATGGATATAAATGTAAGATCATTTCAGATGCAACTAGATGAAGAAGTGTACAAGTGTGAAGAAGAGTGTGTGAAATTTTTATTGAATATCCAACATTGATAGTAGTAAAGTGTGTGAAAGGAAAGATCAATTGTGCTATAATGCCTCAGTTAGCAAAGTATTATGTTGACAAGCATTATAATCTTTATTTAAGTCTTTGTATTCTGCTCCAAGATAGTGAATCTCATTAGGTCCTTTTTATATTGCTCCTAAACTTGTGTTGGATTTGGCCCTATAAGTCCTTTTTATCTTGCTCTAAGGCATAGCCTTTTTGTAAGTCTTTTTGGTAGCAAGCCCTTATATTGTGAGTTAACTCTCACCGTGGTTTTCCCCTCATTGGGTTTTCTACATAAACCTGGTGTTCTCCTTGTGCATGTGTGTTTCCTCTATTTATTTCTCACTGTTGCTAATCTTGTTAGAAGTAGAATTTTTATATCTTGCATTGCTTAAAGGCTAATGAAGTTGCTAAGGATTCAAATTTCCATATCATTCTTTGTTATTGTTATGTTTGAAGGTTTTGATTTGATAAAGAAGGTTGGATTGTGTTGAAAGTTTCAAGGTCCAAAAGGGCTTAAGTTTTTATGTAGATTGATTCATCCCCCCTCTCAGTTTTCAATTGTGTTCAACAACAAGAAGATGTGCAAAATCCCCAAAAAGCATGTACAACAATGACACTTTATCTTAGTGCATCTACAAAAGAGAAATTGCATGCAAAAGATACTTAAAATGCCCAAATAGGATAGAAAGTTGAAAATACATGTAGAGCAACCTAAAAAATTCATCCCACACGAACAAAATTTCTAGCAGCTAAAACATCCAAGTAATTAACCAAAATGTGAAAACACAAAAAACTGAATAAAATGTACCTAGAGAAAAATATAGAAAAAGTGCATGGATAGTTGTGAATATCTCTAGAAGAATTTTCCAACACTATTGGAATCATGAAAAATGAATAAAATGGTCAAAATTTGTGAGCTCAAGAGTGAAAACAACACTTATAAATTTGACTGGCAATAAAATGTGTTTTGATGAAAAAGGGATCCTAGGTCTAATGCATATAACACTAACATCAATTCATTTTCAAGAGAACATTAGGATGTAAATCAACAAGGAGATTATATTGACTTTCAACCATGAAGATGAGTCAATTAGCCTTGGATCTAACCCTTTTGTTCCTTAAAAATTGATTAGAATTGAATTGCATTAATTAACCTAATTAAACTATGTTCCTTAATCTGTAAATGCAAGATTTCAAAAATAGACAAACTATAACAAAAAATTTGGACACCAAATCTGAGAAAGACAGAGTTCTATGCACTTGTTCTGCAAGTTCAAAGTTGATTTGGCAGGACTAAGTCGCCCTAGGCAACTAAGTCCTTGTAGGCTTGTTTTAGATCTGAAAACTTGGACCTATAACTCTTTGTCTGCCCTTTGATTCCTACTCTGCGAATTTTCATCTTTGGATCTAAACCTGTAATAAATCTGCAAACAAAATGGTGGGAGGGTGGCTATATAGGATTTTTCCTTAATCAAACCCCTGTTTTGGTATTTCTACCTCTATAAATAGCCAATGAATTGATTGATAAAAGGGTGTGTGCTCTAATCTTAAGTGTATCTAAGGTTGTTATGAGCTAAAATGCATGAAAACCCTACTCAAGTGTGTTAGAGAAGAATTCCTATATGACAAATGATAAGATCTACCTAAGAGAAAGTCAAACACCCTTAGTAAATCTGAAACACAATGATACCTCGCTTTGGGTAGCAAGTATAATGAAGCTTGAAGATGAGAACACTTAGGAAACAAGTCGTTAGGTGATAGAAAGTGGCCAAGAGCACTTTTCAAACCTAGAATCCTTCATGCCCTTCTATTATAATCAAACTCCAATCATTGAACGAGACTGGTCAAATCTAAAAGTATTCTTGAAAACCTATAAATTCAAATATATTTGGCAGAATGCAATGATCTCTTGCTTCTTTTTCTCCAATTTTTCAATTAATTGTCAAATTGTGAAAAGACTAGGTATTTATAGGTATTTAATCTAATTACTCAAAAAATAGATCCTAATAACCAACTTTGGATATTTGAAATTCAAATAATAAACTGTTTTCCTCGCCATATTCAATTTTGGAGGAAAAATAAGGGGACTAATTCGCCCTAGGCAACTACATCCCAACCCTATTTTGCAGAGCTTGAGGTGTCAGGAGCAAAGTATAAAATATTTTCTTAAGTTTTGTACATGCAATTTGCCAATAAATGATTAAATGGGCCATGAAATACATAAATTTGGAAATTAGGGCATGATTAAGGGATTTTGAAATCCATTAATGCAAGGGTCACTCAAGTAGGTCCAAATAAAGCATGAAATACTTTCACCTAAAAGGGAGGACAATTTTTGACACTACATCTAGCCCCCGCTTTAGCATCCATATGACACTACGTGCATATGCAAGATAAATTACTAAAATTAAATCATATCATTAAAAAAAGGATACTTAAAAGGATAATGTAGATCATTCATCAAATGGGAGAATGAAGCCCCCAGTGTAGTCATCTGCAAAACCACAACATTAGGAACTGCATCCTGCAAAACCAAATTGTTAAACATTCAAAGATCATCTTGTACATGGAAATAAACTTCTCAGTCCCAAAATTTTTAAGGAGAATGAAATTCAAGGGTAAATTTATGCCCCTTGATTCCACTTCCTTTATGAAGGTGGAATCAAGGTAGCAATCCAACCGCATTGAATTGCTAAGATTACTTGATGAAAATTCTTGTGTTAGGGTCATGAAATTATAACACCAAATATCAAAAAACATACAATATGAATGAGAATGGAACTATGAATCCAACACAATAGATGACATCAAAATTATAGTTATCTAGATCGAGTTATGTTGAATTGAATGAGATGTGGTTGGAAAATGTACTACTAAATTTGACTATAAGGTATACCAAAATTACCTTGTTGACATTCATTTTCACTTTTGTTGTTTGAAGGTTTAGAGAGTGTTACCATTACACCAAGGAGCGAGGATTTCGAGATGATGACCGTATTAACCCCTGAGGCTTGAGATCCTATGAGTGGAAACTTCATGAGGCATGATGGCAACTGAGGTGAGTTATTCTTTCACTTTCCTTGTAATATTTCATTAATTTATTTTGTTTTTATGCTTTTTCCAAAATTTGTGGTGTGACTATCCATTTTTGGCAATAGTATCTGATTTGGGTGTTTCTATTTGAGAATGGTGCCCCTATCCCACATTGGCGTCATTGTCCAACAATAGCAACTTAGTTTAAATTCAAAAAAAATTAGCTTAGAATTGACTAATTGATGATTTTTATGCACAAATGGTGATTCCTTTTGCTTCTTACAAACCCCACCACGTGCATGGTAATGTATTGGAGGATGATTATTTTCCTTGCTTTGGGAACAAGCTACATGACTCCCAATCGAGGTGCAACAACACTTATGCACTATTGGCTTGTATTGGGTCTTCACCATGCCACTTATGAGGTATCATGATGTTGTGTTGATGGCACTTGTTGAGTGGTGGAATGTAGATACCTCCACCTTCCATCTTTCGAAGGGGGAGATTACAGTTACTCTTGAGGATATACACCATATATTCAGGCTACTAGTATAGGGCAGGACTATACACCATGATGACTTTCGGGCCCCTTAGGAGGTCAAGAGAGATCATTTCTATTATATCAACCATCACATAGATTATGATCCCAGGGGTCGTATTTAGTTGAAATAACTTCTACATTCAAGTACTAATGTGCCATTGATTCGATGAATCATGATTGTCACTGTCACACTAGCTCTAACACCTGATGGAGGAGGCACAAACCTTGATGGGGCTTGGTACATACTATACGGGCGATGGAGGATGAGAAAGTAGTATTTTCCTGGGGATGAAGTATGCTAGCACACCTTTACTATGATCTTGGTCACTTCATTTATCAGGAAGCCAATAGTATTTAGCTCTGTACACTTCTTTAGGAGTGGGACTTTGAGCACATTACTTGCATGAGACTAGCCGAATACCCCATGGTAGCCCCATATACTTATCCATGAGTCTTTTGTTATACACTCAAGCATCCCTAGTAGTGCGAAGACCTGTTATATTGGAGAGTCACCTTTGATCGGCTAAAGGATGATGAAATTATATGAAGGTTGTATAGGACTCTTCAAAAGTGGCCACGTTTAACATGACAACCAGCTAAGATGCAGCGAGATATATTTTTTGTTGGGTGATATGGCTACATCATCATGTAGTTTTATTATGATTGTGTGATGAGATAGTTCAACCAACCTTAGGTAGCACCCATCCTGCAACCTACATACCTGATATTTGTATGCAGTGGCACTAGGTCACAAGACATTCATTATCCCACCATCGTAGACGTAGCCTTGAGTGATTCAAAGGATGAGGAGCAAGATGCATGCCTGATATCTAATGAGGATGATTTCAGCACTACAGTTTCATATGATAGGTGGTGGACGACTACACATACCGATCCTATAATCCATGTCGATCATCCTACAGGCAATCCCAAGCCATACACATCCAAAGGATAACATAAGGAGGGAGGACAAGGATGTCAATGGAGATTCTAGTGATGATGATGATGCAATGAAGGAGGAGGAGGATCACTAGTCAATAGGAGGAGATCTCGAGGAGCACATAGATGCTAGAGATACCCCCAAGGAGAGACCTACATCTCATTCTCGCATCTCATGAGCACATTCTATGAATCTTGAGGGATGATATACCCACAAGCATGGAGAGAGAAGCCACGTAGCCCCCGCCACACCACCAACCCCTTAGGGTAGTCCTAGTGTGGATACCGTAATTTCCTATCGAGATCCTGATTGGCGAGCTAGTGATCCAAGTGATGTGATGTGTTATTTACTTTGTGATTTGCATTATTGGTTTACTTATGATTATATATATTATGCCACATTCTGATGTATTTTATGTCTTCTTTATTGCAGTTAGTATGCGAGACTAGCTCAACTTCTTTAGTCAAGTCACTGTGGATATGGTTCTAGACATGGCCCCACATTAACCCACACAAGCCAAGCATAAGCGACTGTCAAGTGCAGGGTGCCATGCTAACTTTTTTGAGACCTTGTCACAATGGAGGAAAACTTATGAGGATGTCATGAGAACTTATGAGGAGGTGAGAACTACATACGAGGAGCTGAGAGCCACTCGAGTTCCTACCAAGAGTGAGGCATAGGCTGCCTTACATGAGGAACTTAGTAGGGTGAGAGCAGAGAGAGACATATACGAGCAAGATCACACCACAACACTCATATACAAGGCTACAACACATAGTGATCTACGGGGCCTATGAGAGCGGATTAGCTCTAAAATCTATTCTCGATCTACCATCTCATTCCAACCACCACCACCAAGCCTCAAGGAGTCTAGTAGCCATAGGCCTACTTAAACGATGATGATGTATTTTATTATGATTCACCACATTTTATTACCGTGGTGACTATGATGTACATTAAACATGATGATCTATATATATGAGCATTTTCTAGATGTGTTATGTTCTTCTATGTTTGTTAAATTATATGTCAATGTGATGTATTAAAAAATCTAGATAAGATTATTCAATAAATGCTTCTATGATCTAATTGCTATGTGATGGATGTGATCTAATTAAACAACTAAGTCTACTTAGATGCTACATTTTTTATTTTAGTGTTATTGTGTTAAACTAGATGCCCTTATGATCTAATTTTAAAAATTAAATGCATGTAATGGTATAATTTAACACAAAATACACATAACTAAATAGTATGCACAAAGAAGTAATAATCCAAATAAATGAAAAATTACTCATAAAGATTCAAGACACACAAATGTTTATCAAGAATGAAGCAATGTAAGATAAAATAGAAACTATCTACTTAATTAACAACATGCTTTAACATACATACTATTCAAAAAGATTGTTAATTGTAATATCTATGAAAATGAACAACATTAATAGGTTCTTTGACAGGTGTTCCATCTATTGCCTTAAGCTTATACGCCCTAGATCCATAATCTTTATCAATGATATAAGGTCCTAACCAATTCAGGTTGAACTTTCCTTTTTCATCTGGCGCAACATTTACATTGTCTTGATTTTCATATAACACCAACTCTTCTTTATTGAATAAATGAGGAATGATGGCCTATTAAGGGGCTTGGTTGGGTTAATCTGACTAATCTTTCTTTAGAAGACGATAAATGGGTGAAACTTGGTGAAGGGTGGTGGAAAGTAAATTTTGATGGAGTGTCAAAAGGAAATTCAGGTTCATCTGGAGCTTGTGGAATTGTTCACGAATGGAACATAAATGTGTTGGCTATAGGAGCAATGAGATTGAAAGAGGGAACCAATAATGAAGCGGAAACAATAGCAGCCCTAATGGCAATAAAGATGGTCAAAAAATTAGGAGGATTGAAGTTACACTTGGAGGGTGATTCTTTAATAATTATTTAGGAAATTACAAAAGGCGGTATTGATGCATGGCATCTGTAGGGAGTGGTAAGAAAAATCAAGGAAGAATTAACTCTTTTCGAGGAATTTAAGGTTAGCCATGTAAGGCGATCTGGGAATGTGGAGGCCGATATACTTTCTAAATGGGCACTAACTTTGGCATAAGTGGATGTCTTAAGAATGGAGGATTTTAGTAACCTTAATTTGGAGGAATTTCCTAAGTTGCATTAAATTCATGATGTAACATATCTATTTTTTAGATTGCAAAGGTGATGCAGAAGACCTCGTAGGGTGGGAAGTATTGATGAAGGTGATATTTCTGGCGCTCGATGTACATCTGGCATTAATGGCGGAGGCTGGCAAGCTGGGATGTTTTAAACATTCACATCATATCACCTTCAATGCTTCTCGGTGGATGAGTTTTTGGGGTGAAGTTGGTGGCGGTGAAGAGTTGCCTGGAAACTAGAGAATCGAAGCTTTAATGGAGGCCAATTTTACATTGTCTTCGCGGAGGAAGTTGGATCCTTTCATCGGCAAGGCGTCTATGAAGCGATTGCGGGGTCTTTTCCTTTTCAAAGATGAGCAGGTGGCACAAGCAGTCCAATTAATTTTGGGCAATGGATTTGAAAATTTGCATCACAGATATCGGACCAACATGGAAATTTATTCATTAGTCATGGCGTGGGGGCTTGATTTGGCAGAGCTAGTGGAGGTGGTGAGAAAAGTCATGAATACCCTAGTTCATAGTGACTTTTTAGCAGATATGGAAGGCATTCTGGCAAGGGTGATTCTAGGAGGGGGGATGGTTAAGGTAGAAGGAAAGGATGGCAGAGGGTCGAAGATGGAAAATTTAAACCATTTGTTCATAAGGTGGCCAAAAGGTTGGACCAAGGATGTGTGGTGGAAAGGAGTGGCGCGCGGGTGGTAGGCTCTAAAAGTCTGCGTCAAGCTCATGGAGGTTGAGGAGACCATTGCGAACCTCAAGGAAATCACCAGAAATGAGTTGCTTGAAACAAAAGGATTGTGTCCAAGGAAGAAATTGAAGTTGGTAATGGAGATTGTGTCATTGGAGATAGGTACTATGTAGGCGTCTATTTAGTATGGGTTAAATTTTTAGAATTCGGGTCTAAATCTTTTGGGTGTGGTGTTTTTTGGGGTGAACGCCCGGTTCAATTTTAGCACTAATAATCTTTCTTGGGCCGGGTTGATGGTTGGTAGGGTAGCTGGTAGGCGGGTATGAGTAGGCTTTTTCATACTTAGTTTTATGTGTTGGTTAATCAACTTTTTTGGAAGATGGTTTTTTTATGTTAATTTTGGACATTATGTATCTTTTCTTTATATTCAATAAAATAAAACTTACCACCAATCAAAAAATAATAAATGAGGAATGGCATTCTCATTATACTTGTGTTGCATGCTTTTGGAATAGGCTTGAAGATGTTTGAGTGTTTATGCACTGTTCATTGAGCATTTCAAGTTGTTATAATCATTGTTCTCTATAAGTGTTATCATCAATAAGGCCGCTAAGAGACATTCTCAAAGAAGGAATTTCTAACTCTAAGGGAATTATTGCATCCACACCATAAACAAAGTTGGTGTGTTTCTTGTCGATGTATAAACACTTGTGCGGTAAGCCCATAACACATAAGAGAGTTGAGTATGTCAATCCTTATTATGTTTATTAATTGTTTTACACAAAATTTATCCTATTATTTTATTCGTTTCTTATGTTTGACCATTAGATTGTGGATAACATGGTGTAGAGAATCGATGTTGAATGTGAAATCTTTCAAAAAAATTCTCCAGTTCCTTTTTCTTAAATTGTGTCTCATTATCAGTAACTAGGGATGAAGGAAGACCAAATTGCGCGACGATACTTTCTAAGATAAAATGATAGATTATATCAACAATTATGGAATGGAGAGGAATTTCCTCTACCCACTTCATGAAGTAATATGTAGCAATGATTATAAATGTATGTCCTAAAGATGAGGGAGGAGAGATTTTCCCAATAAGATCCAAGCCCCTTATCAAAAATGGACAAATTGGGCATGAAGTTCAAAAGTAGGAGCATGGATCAAATTGTTATGTTGTTGACATTTAAAACATTTCTTAACATGATAAAAACATTCTTGTTCCATATTTTTCCAATAATATCGAATATGGATTAATCTTTGAACCAACAATCATCCTCCAAAATACCCCTTGCAGGCACCTACATGGGCTTCCTCATCTTGGGCCAGAAGATTTTGGATTTTTTAAGACACCTAAGGAGAAAACCGTTGAATGATCACCTATACAACACATCAGCTAGGATTATATCTATCAAGTTGCAAGCTTTTGAATATGAGCTCTAGTGTTCTTAGTGGTTGGTTTAGGAAAAATACCATCTTTTAAATAATTAAATATCGATGTATGTCATTCATTGGAAATTTCAATGTTGGTAACCAATTTCTCCTTTATCTTTTCATTTATCGATGGTGATGTGAGAGTGTGAATAATAAATGTGAATTTTAAGGAAGAATCATCAAGAGATACAAGGGAAGCGACACTTGCCATTGCATTTGCATGTTGATTATCCTTTTGCGGAACATTGTTGATAGTGTATGATGTAAAATTTTCTAATATCGTCAATGTGAGGTCTCGATACTGAGATACATTATCATGTGTTTTGCTTGATAGAACCCAATAATTTTCTTAATGATTAGTTAAGAACCACCAAATATATGAATGTGTTGAACATCTAAGGACAAGATCACACATAATCTAGTGATAATGGCCTCATACTCTATAGTGTTGTTTGATGAAATTTAGACGGTAAGATAAGAGAATTGGATTCACCGAGGGAGGTATGAATATAACTCCAACACCAGAGCTAGTTCGACACTTAGAACCATCAAAATATAATTCCCATGTTTCATTATCATCTGTATTTAACACATTTTCATCAAGAAATGAGTCTTGGTTTGGTAATGCTAACGGTGAGGGAGCCTCAACTAAATGGTCGATCAATGCTTTCCTTTGATTGATTTTTGAGAAACAAATTTAAGGTCAAATTCACTTAACAGTATAACCTACTTAGCTAGACATCTTGACAAATCCATTTTGGTGAAGAGGTGTTTTAAAGGATCAAATTTTGTAATAACATGCACCTCTACGTTTAATAAATAATGTCTCAACTTGTTGGTAGCAAACACAAGAGGCAAACATTGTTTTTTTATAGTTTTATAATGAATTTCATAATCAATCAATATTTGACTGATGTAATACACAGGTCATTCCTTACTATTCTCATCATGTTGCACCAATAATTCAGCAAGGGCATGGGTTAAAGCTATAATATAAATAATAAAAGGTTTTCTTGGTATAACTGGTTGTAAAACGAGAGGATTAGCTATGTATCATTTCAAGTTTTTGAAATCTTTTTGACAATCTTCATTCCATTTAAATTTCAATTCTTTCTTAAGGAGTTGGGTGAAGGGAAGACTATGATATGCCAATGACGCAACAAAATGACGAATATCTTGAATCTTTCCTTGTAAGCTACACAATTTCAAAATGTTCTTAGGAGGTGGCATGTTTATTATGGCATCAATATTTTTTATTTCTACCTCAATGCCTCTATGTGACACTATAAATCCCAACATATTTCCACTATCCACACCAAAGGCACATTTCTTTGGGTTCAATCTCATGTTATAGTTACACATTCTTTCAAAGATTTGACGAAGGATTTTGACATGATCTTGACATGTTATATACTTGGCTAAAATGTCATCAACATAATCCTCCAAAATGTTATGTATGAAGTCATGAACTATTAGCGTTATAGCTCTTTGATATGTTGCTCTAGCATTTTTCAATCCAAAAGGCATAACTACCCAACAAAATATTCCCTAAGGTGTAGTTAATGTTGTTTTATATTGATCTTGAGAGTTGATAAAAATTTGATTGTATCCTAAAAAGCCATCCATAAATGATAATAGAGCATGTCCCAGAGTTGAATCCATTATCATATCAATGTTTTGAAGGGGAAAATCATCCTTTAAAGATGCTTTATTAAGATAACAAAAATTCGTACACATTTGAATGTGATTATCAGGTTTCCCCATCGCAACAATATTAGATATCCAAGGTGAATAATCAATAGGGCGGATGATACCAACTTGTAAAATTTTTTCAATCTAATCCTTAACCAATAAATCCACCTTAGGATTTATCTTGTGTATCTTGTGTCTCACTAGTTTAGAATCATTTTAAAGAACAATATTATGCATGACAATCTTAGGATATATACCCAACATGTTTGAATAAGTCCAAGCAAAGATTTCAGGAAAATCATGTAATAATATTGTGTGATCTTCTTGTTCATCATCAAGACATTTTCCAATTTGAAGCACTTTTTCCTCATTAGATGGGTCCATTGGTATGTTTATGGTGTCTCCTACAAGTAATGCATTGCAGTTTGGAACATCAAGAATATTTTTTGAATCATCTTGTTCACCAACACATAATTTTGTTTCTTTCCCAAAGTATCCTTTAGCATCTAGACAATAGGAAAATCTATGATTATGATGATGGCTAGGTAAAGTGTAATACATACCCAAAAATTCCGCTAGAGACTCATCATTTTGAAAGGTATCCAATGACATATCATTACATGTGGAATCTGTCATTTTAGGATGCACTAAGTTTAAAGTTCTCTTAGGAGAATCTTGCGTGATGAAATTGACTTTAAGTGATCTTTTTTATGATTTCGTTATTTTCGAAGGATAATAACCAAGACCTATTTTTTTTCTCACACATTGAGCTCTATGGGAACATGGATGCCTTGTTATTTTGCACCACATTATTTTCCATTATAGCCAAATTGTTTCAAGAGTTGATAACCTCTTCCATAAATGGCTTCCATTTCTTTTGAGGAGGGTGGTTTCTCATAATCAGTTTCATCATAAGTGGATGTGTAATTGGTGTTTTCTTCATTGCTAGAAGTTGTGGAATTAGATTTTTTTGATGATTCAATGATAGGTTGTTTTGATACTATTGCGGTTTCTTTCTCTTTTTCTGTTTTGGATGGAATCTTGTGTTCCCACAAGAATGTAGGTGTGAAATCTAACAAGCCCCAATCATCATCTAACAACTTTGTCAAAGATAAAAGATACTCATCTTTTTCCTTAATTTGTAAAAGTTCCACTTTTAAAGTTGGGATCAATGTTCTAAAGGGACTCTCCATTCTTGTTTCATTTTGTAAAAAAATTTTATATTTAGGATAAGCTTTGACTGGATGCAAACCTTATTGGTGTATGTGTATTTCATTAAATCATGAAGCATTGAAGGCAATTCTTTCATCTCATGAATCCATGGTCTACCCAAGAGAAGATTATATGAAAGATCATCAGGCATGACATGGATGGGATTTTGCAACACAATTGGAAGCCCTAACCATTGTCAATAAGGGTACACCTAATCCCAGTCTTGTTAATAACAACCATATCATCAAAACAACATTGTTTTTTGTGTTTGCAAAGGGGGTAACTCACTTTGATGAAAGATAATGTCTACATTTGAATTCATACCCTCAAGCAAGGCTACTGCATCATTTGGTTGAGCACTAGGAGGTACAACAAATTTTTGCAAAGCATTTTGAAGCATACCATGATAAATAGGTGTTGTTTGAATTAAATCCCACAAAGAGATCTTAATAGGAGTACCACAAAGTTTCTCTACAAGATCATACTCCTTTCCACAATGTTGGGGTAAATGATGTGCACTAGGTAAAATAGGTTATGGGAGTGGTATCAAAGAGGGGATTGTTTGTGTTTGTCTTGGTTGCTTTTTCTTCCTTGTGTTATATGTATGAGAAATAACTTGATAATACATGGTTATATTGGGTTAATTTCCTTACATACTTCAAGATATGACCTTAAGGTTTTGGTTTACTTTGTGGTGGTCCTATGATAAGCATGGGCTTGGTTTAGATTTGAGGTTGTTTCCTGGGTGGATAAATGATAAATTGAGGTGTGATTGCATTAATTATTCTTTGGTGTGTTGAAATGTTAGAAGCCTTGGTGGATGATCTAGGTGAGATGAAGTCCTCAAGGGCTTCATCTAACATATCAAAGTCATCACAACTAAAGGGATTAATAGGTATACAATGAACTTGTAGAAGGAGATCTGACATGATCAAATGACTATGCTTTCTCCAAGATTAATCATTAAATTTCAATTTCAATTTATGCATACTTGTGTTAAGGTGAACTAGGATTGAAAATAGAGTTACAAACATAGATCTGGAAATTAGATTTTAGATTTGTAGACTGACAACATATATGAATCTACTCTTTAAATTTAATACAATTTTAGCAAGGAAAAAAGGATGGCGTTTGCGTGCTCTGCAAGCCGAGCTAGGGCGACCGTGCCCTAGCTCGTTCTCTGTGTGTTGCTCGCTTCTGCGTTGTGGGGGGGGTTTTTTGAAGCTATCGGGGCTGTGGTGGTGGGGTTTTTTTCTTTTCTGGAGGCCTTCTTGCTACTGTTTGGGTGGCTTGTGGGTGGAAGGGTTTTGATCCTGCCCTTGGGGTCTTTTCTTTTTTCCATTTCTTGCTAAAGTGTCCTGGGGGTTTGCATGCCTGCTGGGGATCTTGTTTTTTGCTATGCCGGGTGGGGAAACATCTGGGGTTAGCCCCAAATTGGATTTCCGTTCAGCATTTGGTTCGAAGCCTTCGGCGCATGGAGTGAATGTTTTTGATAATACGCTGTTTTCTTCAGAGATGGAGATGAATGATCTAGGATCGGTTAATGGTTCCCGAATTACGAAGATTAATGGGTGTTTGGAAAGATGCAAAGAGCGACCGAAGCTGATTATCCCGATGGAAATGCTTGCAGATGATATTGAATACTATTCAAGGCACTCTTTTTATTGCAAGTTCATGGGTTTGAGAGTCTCGCTGCATTTTTTGGAATCCTTGGCTCAACGGACTTGGATGCCGGAGGGGGAGATGGAGATTAGGCTCCTTGCGAACAACTTTTTTATGGTCTCTTTTGATTGCATGGCAGATCGGAATAAGGTCTTCGAGGGTGGCCCCTATTTTTATAACCAGGTGGGTTTGTTTATCAAGCCATGGCATGCTGGCTTCAACCCGACTGAGGCAATACCGAGTCGGATTCCAGTTTGGGTTCGGTTGCCGTGGTTTCCAGTTGAGTGTTGGCGGGATGACGTGTTGCATTTGGTGGCTTCAATGCTCGGTAAACCTATTGGGTCTTCACAACAGACGCAGTACAAAAAGGTAATGACTTTTGCTCGTATCTGTGTAGAAATTGATTTAAGCAAGCCACTACCAGATTCTGTTGAAGTGAGTGCTGGATCATATACTTGGGTTCAACAGCTAGATTACGAAACCCTACCTTTTCGGTGTCGTCTTTGTCATGAATATGGTCACTTGCAGCGTAGGTGCCCTAGGGCTAAGCCTGTGGGGCCCCAACCTTCTCAGCCTTCTCGTAATCCTCCTAGGACTGATAATGGTAAGGAGCCTATTCCGGGTGATGGTAATGGAGATGATGGTTATGTCCCTGTTAAGGCTCGCAATAGGAATCGGGGCCAGAAGCGGACCTTGAGGGAGAGGCAGGATGATGAAACTTTTAATAGGTTTGAGGTGCTGGATGATCTCAGCCAGGAGGAAGTGAATCCGGGGTTGCTGAACTTGGATCAGGGAACTTTGGGTACAGGACAGGATGGGCCACCATTGGAGGCCATGCAGGATGTGCAGGAGATTGGGGTTGGGCAGATGGATACGGATCAACAATTGATTGTCCAGACTGAACAAGAATCTTCTATTGGAGCTTCGAAGAGTGGTGGAGGTGGCTCCCCATTGCCCCTGAAAGGTGGCAAGGATGTGGGGAAGAGCTCTTTGGCCTCCTCTCGTTTAGGTATTCAGCAAAATGAACTGAAGAAAGGGGTTGGTGACAGGACTTCCAAGCTGGGAAGGAAAAAGGATATGGAGAAGATTAAATTAACTGGGGAAACTTTGGTGGAGTCAGGGTCAGTCAAGACTCTTGATTCACATTTTTCATGCCCCCAAAAATGATTGTTCTCTCATGGAATGTAAGGGGCTTGAACAGTGGCCCTCGACAAAAAGTTGTTCGTGATTTGGTTAGGAATCATTCTCCGGATGTTCTTTTTCTTCAAGAGACTAAATTATCTGTAGATAATATGTTGGCCATGGCTCCTAAGCTGTGGAAATATGGTGAATGCCAGTGTGTGGGGGCTCTTGGTGCTTCTGGAGGGGTGGCTTGCTTTTGGAACCCTCGGAAGATTTTCCCCCTATGGTGGATGTCCTCTAGATCCTCTATATCCCTTGTCGCCTCTTGGTATGAGACTGGTGAGTGTATTCTCCTCTCTAATGTGTATGCTCCTGTTGAGTTTCTGGGTAAACAACTTCTATGGTCCCATCTTCGTTTTGTTCGTAGCTTAGCTCCTTACCATCCATGGGTTATGGCTGGCGATTTTAATGCTATTGTGGAATTGTCTGAGAAAAGAGGTGGAATTCCTAGGTTGGAGCCTTCTGCTCTGTTATTCAGAGATAGCATTTCTGAATTAAATCTTATTGATGTTCTACCTAGTAATGGTCGCTTCACTTGGAATAATAGGAGAATTGGTGAGAGTTGTGTTGCTGAGAGGCTAGATCGTTTCTTGGTTTCCTGTTATTGGGTTGGAAACTTATGGTCCACTCGATCTGAAATTCTTGATTGGAGAGGTTCTGATCATTGGCCTATTAAGCTTAGTATTATCTCTGCACGGGGGCCTCGGTCTCCCTCATTCAAGTTCCAGCTTATGTGGTTACGGGATCCCACTCTTCATGATTATGTGGCTGAGTGGTGGCGGATTGGTAGACCAACTTTTGGTACGGCAATGTACACATTCTCCAAGCTTCTTCAGTTTGTCAAATATCAGCTTAAAAGGTGGAATCGGCGATGTTTTGGTAATATCTTTCATGCTAAGGTTGCCGCACAGGAGGAGTTGAATAATATTACGCGGTTGATTCGTGAGAATGGGGCCTCTGAGGATCTTCTAAGGGAGGAGGCTAAGACTTTGAAAGTGGTTGAGGAATTTGAATTGCGGGAAGAAATCTATTGGAAGCAAAAGGCCCGGGTTGAATGGTTACAGGAAGGTGATAAAAACACCGCCTTCTTCTTCAATTCTGTGAAGGATAGGAGGCATGGTAATTCCATTCCTTTTCTGGTGAATGATAGGGGTGAACGTCTTGCCTCGTTTCAAGAAATCTCTGCTGAGGCATCTCAGTATTTTGCTACTTTATTTAGGGAGGATTCACAAGGGGGCTCTGTTGAGGAAGCACAAGTTCTTTCTTGTATTCCTCAGTTGGTCTCCAGGGAGGCGAATGAGTATTTGATGAAAGATATCTCTCTTGATGAGCTGGAGGGGATTGTGTTTCAGATGAAGAAGGGTAAAGCTCCTGGTCCCGATGGTTTCCCGATTGAATTTTTTCAGGAATTCTGGGATATCATAAAGTTGGATCTTCTGGCTGTTGTCCTTGAGTCCCAAAGGAATAAACAGATGCTTCGTGCTCTGAACTCCACCTTCCTTGCTCTCATACCCAAGTGTGAAGGGGCTGATAGGTTATCTCAGTTCCGGCCTATCTCTCTTTGCAATGTGGCTTATAAAATCATCTCAAAGTTATTGGCTGAGAGACTGAAGAAGTGGCTTAAAGTGTTGATTTCGGAGGAACAGAGTGGATTTGTGGCAGGTCGGCAGATTCTTGATGGGGTTGTCATTGCTACGGAGACCATCCACTCCATGGACAACTCCCATGAGAAGGCTATGTTCATTAAGCTGGATATGGCTAAGGCTTATGACAGGGTTAGATGGTCTTTTTTGCAGAAGATCCTTGTTGCTTTTGGTTTTGGTGAGGAGTGGATCCAATGGGTCATGAGCTGTGTCACATCTGTTTCCTTCTCAGTTTTGATAAATGGAGATCATTCTGAACTTTTTGGTGCCTCTAGGGGTTTGCGCCAAGGGGATCCTCTTTCTCCGTATCTTTTTCTGCTTCTTGTGGAAGGCCTTGGTCGTTTGTTGAAAAGAAGGGTGGAGCTTGGCATCATTCAAGGTTGGCGATGGGGTGGAGACTTGCCTCCGCAATCTCATTTGCAGTTTGTTGATGATACTGCCCTGATGGGGATGGCTACTGTTAGGGAAGCTACTAACTTGAGGCAGGTGTTGGACATATATCTTGTTGCTTCAGGACAATTGATTAATGAGGAGAAGTCTTCCATATTCTTCTTCAACACGCCGAGCCCCATACAGAGAAGAATTGCTAATATCTTAAGGTTTCAGATAGGGGTTCTCCCTTTGACTTATCTGGGTTTCCCAATTTCTGTTCGCCATCTTCCCAAGGGTTCTTGGCAGAATATTATTGATAAGCTCCGTGCAAAAGTTAATCATTGGACCCACAGATGGTTGTCTTTTGCGGGGCGGGTTCAGCTTCTCAAGTCGGTGGTGCAGGCTCTCCCTACCTACAGATGTATGCTTCAGGTGGCTCCGATGGGTTTTCTGAGGGAGTTGGATTCTCTTGAAAGGCAGTTCTTATGGGCGGGAAGTTTGGCTTCTTCCAAGTGGAGCCTGGTTAGGTGGGATGTTGTGTGCAGCCCAAAGCAATTTGGTGGTCTTGGTCTTCGACAGTCTGCGTTATCTGGAGTGGCTGTGGCTGCTAAGCTATTTTGGAGATGGTGTGTGGAACAGGATCAGCCGTGGGCCAGGATATTATCTCATAAGTATTTCCCGGGGATTCCACGGCAGGATCTTCCTCGTTACCCTCTTGAGGGGAAAGGTTCAATGATTTGGAATACTCTTCAGAAGGGTGCAAAGCTTATTAAGGAAGGTTTATTTTGGATCTGTAGACGAGGAACTGAGGCTCTCTTCTGGTCGGATTCTTGGGATGGATTCCCTCCACTTACTTCTCAGTTCCCCAATCTACTTCCTTTGTGCCAAAGATTTCTCGAGGCTGGCTGGGCTAGGGTGAGTGACTTCAAGTCTGTTGCTTCTTTTGGTCAGTTGGAGGTAGCTCATTGGAAGGATCCCGCAGAGTGGCCAGATTTGGGACTTGCGGAAGAAAGTGCTGAGCTTCACAAGATTCTTCATAGTAGGAGTTGTAGTTCTCTTCTGGAAGAAGATATTCTTGCTTGGACCCATAATCCTAAGGGGGTTTACTCTGTTGCTTCTGGTTATCAGGTGTTATTGGCTCAGAAGCTAACTGGGGCAGAGGTTCATTGGTGGAAAAGGGTGTGGAATAAACTCTCGTGGCCTAAATGCAACTGCTTTGTTTGGACTTTGGCTTGGAATAGGTGCTTGACCTGGGATAACATTCGTAAACGGGGATTTCAAGGACCTTCAATTTGTGTTTTGTGTGGGGGAGCGGAAGAGGATTCTTCACATTTGTTCTTTCGGTGCCCCTTTGTTGTGCAGCTTTGGCATTGGTGGTGGGAGGTGTGGAAGCTTCCCTGTATTCATGCGTGCTCTTTGGTTGAATTCTGGGATAGTATGGGAAGACCTCCTTCTATGGCTTCCTTTTTGCAGGAAGTTTGGTTCGTGGGCCCTACCTTTCTGCTTTGGCAGATTTGGTTGGAGCGGAACCGCAGAATTTTTCGTGATCAGAAGTTGGTGGGTCGGCAAGTTTGGATGCGTATGCTTGGAATGGTGCAGGAGTCTGTTTTAGCTAAATGTGATGTGGTTTTCCCCTTGGAGAGAGGTGATGCTGAGTTGGTGGCCAGACTAGGTCTTCAAGAAATTCATTCATCTTTTGTCAGTTCTAGGAACTGTAGGCATGGGAAAAAGAGGGTCCAACGGGTTGGAAGGTGGTTACCTCCTCCCAATGGATTTTTAAAGATCAATACTGATGGTTCTTCTAGGGGAAATCCTGGGCCTGCTGGAATTGGTGGGGTTGGCAGGGACTCAGCTGGTTCGGTGATTTTTCTATTCTCTATACATGAGGGGGTGAAGACTGTTAACTTCATGGAGGGTCTAGCAATTCTTCATGCTATGGAGAGGGCCCTTGCTTTGGGATGGAGAAAGGTTATATGTGAAGCTGATTCACAGATTTTGATTAATCTCTTGAATGAGCGAAAGATATCTGATATAAATTGGCAGTTGGCTTCGGTGGTTCAACGGATTCTTCAAGTTAGTTCTCGGATGGAGGAGGCATCCTTTGTTCACATCCCAAGGGAGTGGAATCGCGCTGCTGACTGCTTGGCCAAATGGGCCTCTGAGCAAGATAGTGGTTGGAAGGTTGAGGATTGGGATCAAGTTAACCCTGAGCTGCATCTGGATTTAGACCGGTTCTTAGAAGAGGATAGGAGGATACATGGGGATAGTTGATTTTGTTTTTTGTTGTGGGGTTTTCGCCTTATTTTCTGGGACTGGGTCCCGTGGTTATTAATGTAATGCTCTTTTCTGATTTCTAATAAAGTTTTTACCCCTTTGTTTTAAAAAAAAATAAAAAAAATACAATTTTAGCAAGACTAAGTCACCTAGGGCAACTAAGTTTGGCTTGGAATCTGCTTGAAATTTTAGTTGCAAAGGTTCCAGTGATAGGAAATGACTGTGTGACAATGTGTTGATCCAAATTTGGAATTAATTTTATTGTTGTTTTGAAAGATTTTAAATTTGTAATGTAGTGTAACAACTTAGGGTTTTCAAATTTTGTAAAAATTAAATCTAATTTAATCCAATTATGTAATGTTTTAAAAAATGCAAATATTTGTCCTATAGATCTGATGATTTTTAGTATTGAAATGCTACAATGTTTCACAAATTTGCACCAAATCAAGTATAATGGCACTTTTCTTTCAAATACAAAGACACTTTAAACAAAAGGCTTTTTTTTTTAATTTTAACAATATTGCACACTATTTCAGGTCTAAATGATGCTAATAATCATAAGATCTAAATGATGTTCAAAATGTTGGGTTCATGTCAAGTTCACCAAAATGTTTTGATGAAAAAGGGATCCTAGGTCTAATACATAAAACACTAACATCAATCCTTTTTCAAAAGAACATTAGGATGCAAATCAATAAGGAGATTAGATTGAATTTCAACCATGAAGATGAGTCAATCAACCTTGGATCTAACCCTTTTGTGCCTTGGAAATTGATTGGAATTGAATTACTTTAATTAGCGTAATTAAACTGTGTTGTAATCTATAAATGCAATATTTTGACAATAGACAAACTGTAATAAAAACCTGACACTAGATCTAAGAAAGGCAGAGTTCTATGCAGCTATCCTCCAAGTTTGAAGCTGATTTGGTAGGAATGAGTTGCCCTGGGTGACTAAGTCCTTGTAGGCTTGTTTTGAATCTGAAACTTGGACTTGTAACTCTCTGTTTTCTCTTTTATTCCTGCTCTACAAATTTTTGTCTTTCGATTTGAACCTGTAATAAATCTGCAAACAAAATGGTGGGAGGGTGGCTATATAGGAGTTTTCCTTAGTAAAACCCTTGTTTTGGTATTTCTACCTCCACAAATAGCCAATGAACTGATTGATAAAAGTGTTTGTGCTCTAACCTTAAGTGCATCTAAGGTTGTTATGAACTAAAATGCAAGAAACCCCTACTCAAGTGCATTAGAGAAGGATTCCTATATGACAAATGACAAGATCTACCTAAGAGAAAGTCAAACACCCTTAGGAAATCTAAAACTCTTATCCTTGAATCCAACTATGCTTGATTCATGGTATAGCCCCTACGAAACTTGTCTGTTTCATAGTCTCGTGCACTCTAAGCACTCAAAATGAGGCAAATATTAATCTACCCTCGTGTATGGGCCTAAGTTTTGGAATGTCTTCTGAGTAATAACCTTTTTTGATTTGTTGAAATTCTTCTTTTTTCCCGAATCGTGAAAGTTCAGTTGTCAAGTGTTTAGAATTTTTTTTTATACTTGCAAGGTCGGGATTTTTTCCCAACCCTGCAAGTCAAATTTCAGTTTTCTTGTAATTTCAGAGATTTTTCTTGAAATTACAAGTCACTTGTAATTTTGTTGGATTTTCCCAAAATTACAAGTCATAGTCAAATCAACTTGTATGCGCACCAAATTTTCCCATTGATGCAACTGAGACACTCACTTGAGTGTCATTAATGCCTTTTAATGACTTTGATTTTTGAGTTTAAATCAGCTTTTCATCGATTTTGTTTTATTCTTTTCTTCATTTTATCTCCCTTTCTCCGAGTTAGTGCTTAGGGTTTTTAGTTAATCGCTTTTCATTTTATCTTAAATGGGTTTTGATTATGTTTAGATTTAATTCTTTTTGGTTTGTCAATTTTTCCTTTTATCTTACCTATTTACCCGTAAACCCTAGGTTTGGAGAACTCGTGTCTCGACTATCATTAGGATTGCATCACGGATTCTGATCTTCTCGATGGCCAATGTTTGAAAAAACAAATATTTTTCAAACCCAATTAAGGCTTATCTGGTTTGGAATCAATATTTTCTGTGTGGTCAACCTATATGATCATGGGTTACTTCTGTGTTCTCTTTGAAACTTGAACAAAATACAAAAAAATTGGGGGTTTCAAGTAGTCGTACAGAGAGTTGAGTCTTTAAAGCCTATATTGATTGTACAACCGTTAGTTTTCATTGATTTAGCAATACCAGGTTTTTAGTAAGTGGTTTTCATCTTTCAATTGTGTATTGTTTTGATTAGAGGTAAAAGACAGGTTTTGAAGGGGCCTGGAACCCTTTACAAAAAGGAACAGCTGAAACAAAAAGGGAACAACATTAAAAAACCATTAGCCCAAAGTTAGCAAACCACCAGCCAAAAAACAACCAGAAACAGGCAAACACCACTACATATTATTCAGAATTTCAACAGCTTCCATCTCACTAGCAACAAGCTTTTGTCCCTTAACCCCAGTATTAGAAACCTCAATACCCGAGACCCCAACCTGATTTTTCAATTTATTTCTAGTCCTAACCCAAGGCCCACCAGTTTTTACCTCACAACTCAAAATAAAACCTTTAGCAACACCCTTAACAACAGCATAATCCTCCACCATCAGCTTACCCTCAATAGCCATAACATCAACAGACAAAATTTCCTTTCTCTTTTTAGGGGAGAAAGCCATCACAGAGTCCAACATAGTCAAGACTTTAGGGGCTTCTCCACTCTTCATAACCACATTCCAAATTTTATCAATTTTCTCCTCAAGGGATAACATTCTTCCCTCCATACTCTATTTCAGATTGACGGTTTCCTCCGCCACAGTATTAGCAATAGTATTGAGACTAGCCATTAAATTATCAATTTGGCTTTGGATCGAAGGGTCCTCAGCCTTGCAAGAAATACTTCTAATATGAACATTGGTCCTATTGATCTCATGAAAGAACCATTTAAATAGTTTAATAAGCACATTGACACTGTCACGGGCAGATCCCAACACATCAGAAAGATCCTCCCTATCAAAATTTTCAATGCGATTTCCCACAACAACATCCTCTTCAAAAGAACTCTCATGAACCTTATCATCAAAAGCATCCTTACCTTTACCAACAGGGACATGAGACTTCATCCTACGAATGGAATTGGCAATTTTCTCTGCAACAACCTTCCTCTTTTGAATCCTATCCACATCCGCTTTATTAGTTCCCGCACCCTGTTCACCACCCACAACTCTAACCTTCTCCAACTTTGGAAACCCTATGACAGTGCTCGAAACATCCTCACCATGGAAGCCACCAATCAGAGAGAGAGGGACATCCTTCTCCAGGTGTTGACCAGGTCTCAAAACCTTTCTCTTCCGGCTTCCCTCAAGTTCCTACATGTCTAGACGTAGGGGGAGGAGAAGAAGCTTCCGCATAAAGATCATTTTTATCTCTGCCCCCCTTAGAAGGAACAATCGCCTCCACATCATCATTGCAAGTCATATAACCCGCCTCCTCAACCATTTTCCTTTTCCCAGATTTACCTTGAACAAGAGATATGGGGCCCTCCTCCAAAGAGGCATATGAATCTGGGACATAGTCAACATCATCATCCCTATCTGATTCAGATTATTTATTTAAAATAATCCTCCTCTTCCTCAGTTTCTTAGAAGCCCTTTCCTCATTCGACTCAGTTTCATAACCCTCCCTAGCTTTAGCAAAAATATCCTTCAGAGAAACAAGAGTTTTATGGACATCATGAGCTTTCACATGTTCATAAATCAAAAGAATCAACCCCAAATGCAGGATAGGGTTTTTGGGATTCTTCCTATGCTCTTTAATCCCATAGTCCATCAACACCAGCAAGTAATAGGGAAATGACACCCATTTCTTGTGCCTAAAATGGTTAAGCAACAAAAAATGGTAATTGTTAATGGTTGTGTACCTTCCTTCCAGGGTTACATACCTCATGATTTCTTTGACAAAATCTTGCCAGAGAGCTTTCAAGGAACTCCTCAGATACCCACCACTCTTCGCAGGCTTCAAGTCATCAATCTCATTCTTCTTAAAGAAAAGGTACATCGCGGTCTGTGATTCTTTCTTATCCCTGTACACTTTCATACCCTTAATTGCTAGGTCAGTAATCTGAGCTATGAATTCCTCATCCACTACAATTTCCCTACCACCCAAGTCTAGGGTTCTCCCTTTCCACCCCTTCTCAATCAATTCAGTAACCTGAGGATTATTGCCATGCAATTTCTCCATGAAAGGAGTAAGACCACCCTTTTCTAAAATCTCCCACACCTCCTTTCTCAGCTTAGCAATATCACAGGATTTGGGCTCGGCACGATTTTTGTCCCCACCCATGACGATAGAAAACAGAGACCAAGCACTCAACAGGGAACTCAAAAGGAAGCAACAGACACCACCTAGAACCAAATTATCCAATAGAAGACATTGGAAGCTTATGCGACTAACACCCACAATCTGTGCGAAGGCAGCCACAAGACATACATACCATAATGAATTTGAACTTCGCACCATATGACAACCTTTCCTCAAAATCATAACCATAAGATCCTTACTAATGACATTCAACCACATGAGCAAGGACGTGCACACCTTAATGAATAAATTAACTTTCATTTATAACAATAGTTGTGGCCTCATAAGGGATGGGTTCATTTAAATCCCATACCTTACTATCTCTAACACCAAAGTTAGCAAAGAAATCAACTAACTTATTTCCCTCTCTCAAAATATGGGAAATATAAACATTATCAAAGGATTTAATAATTTCAATGGAATCCTTGATCAAGGCCTCAATTGTCCAAGATGGGGGAGATATATTCTTCAAATTATTAATAATGTTTAGAGAATCACCCTACAACCAAATCTTCATGTACCCTCTTCTCTGAGCCAAAACAAGACTATGATAGGCAGTCGCCGCCTCTACAAAGTGGTTTGTCTGGGTTCCTAAAGGGAGTGCCATAGCAGAGACGAGCCTACCATTAGAATTTCTAATCACTCCCCCACATCTAGCAGGTCTCGGATTACCTTTAGCAACACCATCAAAGTTGATCTTAACCCAACCATCTAGTGGCGCCTTCCAAGCAACACCATCTCTTGAAGATTTCCCTTTAGAGACTGGGAGAGATATATCACAAGGCAACTTCCACTTTTGAGCAATTGAAATATCATAGAAGCAGAGATTAATCTTTTGACCATCATGGAAGGAGATCCCAAAAAGAAAATTTTCCTTTATACTAGTACAAATCTTATGGGCCACAGATAAAGCAGGAAGAGGAGAGTTCCTGAAAATTTTGTTGTTACACTTCAACCACACCCCCAAATCAAATGAGGTAGAGAGAGAGACCAAAAAATCTGCAAGGCCGGATTGGATGAAGGGCACACCCATTGGAACCACAAGTCTTTAACAGAGCCAGGGAACACCCAGCTAAGATTCCAAAGCGAAAGCACATGATTCCAGATCACACCAACATATCTACACCCAAACATCAAATGACAAGTATTTTTTGCTTCCTCTTCATAAAGAAAGCATCTATTAGGCATAACAAAACCTCTTTTTTTTAGATTATCAGTAGTAAGAATTCTATTTTGACAGAAGAGCCAGAAGAAAATATTGATCTTAGGAATCAGTCTAGAGGACCAAATAGACACCCAAAAAGGAGGTGGACCTGTAAAGGAATCATTAAGAGAAAAATCCAAAGCAACATAAAAGTTACCCTCATAAGATGGCTTCCAAACAAACCTATCAGGAGAATGACTAATAGGAATGTGAACTCTCAATATAGCCTTATAAATAATTTCAAGACCAAGGTCCAACTCATACAATTTCCTCCAACAACCTCCATCAATATAATCAGCAACAAATCTGCCAACCAGAGGCAAACCAAGGTCCATAAATGGATGAGCCCAAGGATGATCCTATAGAGGTCTGTTACCAATCTAATTATCATCCTAGAATAAAATACTCCTCCCATTCCCCAACTGCCAGGAGAGACCCTTAGCAGCAAGCCTATGAGCCTTCAGCATAGAATTCCACAACACATAACCATTCAGATGATTAAACTAAGGAGAAACCACATCTTTGATACCATCAGCACCATGTAAGTATTTACTCCAAGCAATTTTCGCCCACTCACTTTTGGCTAACAAGAGATTCCACAGTTGTTTCCCCAAGAGGGAAATGTTAAACGGTCTGATTTTGCGAATACCCAACCCCCCAGCCTTTTTCGGCCGACAGACATCATCCCAAGCAACCAAATGAGTTCTTTTTTTTATCTTCAACCCCCATCGATAAGAATTTTTTTTTAATTCCTTCCAAGATATCCACAAATTTCCTCGGCATATGAAACAAACTAAGAGCATATACTAGAATATTCTGAAAGGTAGATTTAATTAGCTGAACTTTACCCGCTTGGCTCAATAAGGCCCCCTTCCACCCAGCCAACTTGGAATTAAATTTTTCAACCAACCCCCTCCACAAAGAATCAAGGGCCTTAGAACATAAGGGGAGTCCCAGGTAAGAAGCAGGGAATTCACCAATTTGACACTGTAGGATTCTAGCAATCCTAATCTGTCTTTGAATCGGAGTGTTGAAGAAGAAAATAACACTCTTTTGTAAGCTAATTTTCTGCCCAGACGCAGCCTCATATATATATATATAATCCGTTTAATAGCCTTAGCTTCCTTAATAGACACCTGCCCAAGCAAAAGAGAATCATCCACAAATTGTTGATGAGAGCACACAAGATTAGCAGAAGAGGAGGCTAGCCCAGATATAAGACCAGAATTAACAAATCTTTGGATAAGACGACCCAAAGACTCCACCATTATGATAAATAGGAAAGGAGAAATAGGGTCCCCTTGCCGCAGACGCCTAGAGCAATCAAAGAGAGGAGAAGGAGACCCATTGATGAGCACAAAGAATCGAGGGGTCAAAATAAGTTGAAACACCAAAGCCACCAACTTCTCCCCAAAACCAAAGGAGAGAAGGATCTTAGACAAAAAACCCCAATCCACCCTATCATAAGCTTTGAGTAAGTCAAGTTTGAGGATAAAACCAACTTGCTTATTAACAAAAAGAGAATGAATATTCTCATACACAGAGAGAATGGAATCCAAAATTTTCCTACCAGCCACAAAACCGTTCTGTTGAGGGGATATGATAAGAGGAAAAATATTTTGCAACCTCAACGCTAGAACCTTAGAGAGAATCTTATAGATAGAGTTGCACAAACTGACGGGACAAAATTCCTCAAAAGAAGCAACACCAGGCTTTTTGGGAATCAAAACAATAAAAGAGGAGTTCAGTTCCTTTAAAAAGGGAACCCGATCTAAAAAACTCCTTAGTAGCCACAACCACATATTTCGCAATAATTTCCTAAAAGGACTGAAAAAAGAACATAGGGAAGCCATCAGGGCCTGGGGCCTTATTACCTTCAAAGGAGAACACAACACCCCAAACTTCCTCCGCTGAAGGAATACAAACTAACTGCCTATTGGTTTCACCATCCACCAGCTGGGGTATATCCCTTAGAATATCCTCTTGACAAGCCACATCAAGCACACCCTCCACAAAAACAACTGAGAGAAGTAAGAATCCACAACATTCTGGAGATCAACATCCTTTTCCAGAGCTTGATTATTATAGTTAATCAAATTAATTCAGTTCGAAGCTTTGTGTTTCAGTGTAGAAATATTAAAAAACTTAGTGTTTCTATCACCACTCTTCAGCCACTTAATCCTCGAACGTTGCTTCCAAAATTCCCCCTCCTTTGCAATAATATTATGCAATTTGGAAAGAATTTTTTTTTCCTTTAGCATCAAATCCTAATTATACCCAGACGATTGAATAACTTGCTGAATCGTGTGAAGCTCCTTAGACACCCCATCTTTCTACTAAAAAATATGACCAAAAGAAGTACGATTCCATTTACGAACATTAAGCTTAACATTAGCCAACTTTTTCACAACTGTATACATAGCCAATCCATCCACATTGATACTCCACCAGTCCTTAACCAAACTACCCAAATCAGGATGGCAAGTCCACATTTTCTCAAACCGAAAAGGAAAATTATTCTTACCACCCAACAAATCCACAGACAGAGCCAAAGGGAAGTGATCTGAACCCAATCTGGTCAGCACTGAAAGAGAGCAAGAATAGTGGATTAACCACTCAGGGTTTAAAAGGGCACGATCCAACTTGACCTGGATAAGGGAATCACCCACACGCCTATTGAGGTAAAGGAAGACCCTTTTAGATCAAGATCAAGAAGAGTCGAATCATTTATGAACTGCATAAGGTCAGATCTACTATCATTCGCATTTTGTGATCCACCCATCTTATCATCATCATCATGCAGAGGAGTATTAAAGTTACCAATAACCAACCAGTTATCAATATTATGACAAACTTTAAAAGAGGCAAGATTCACCCAATGCCTTTTTCTAGCACTTTTACAATTAGGAGCATAAATATTAGACAGAGTCCAGGAAAACTTATCATGAAGGTGGAAGAAAGAAGTAGCCATATGATTACTATCATTGAAAACCTCCACACCTCTAATCACTCGAAGATTCCAAAAATTAACAATCCCACCAGAGGTACCCGCCTCCTCAGAGCAATGCATACCACAATCTTTGAAAAGCTTCAATTTCAATCTAGAAAGTTTATCCACACCCATTTTCATTTCTTGAATTAAAACAATATCAGGACGATGATCTCTTACCAGATTAACTAGGAGATCATGTTTATGAGGGTGATTCAGATACCTCATATTCCAGGAAATAATCTTCATGTAAGTTTATGGGAAGTGCTCTTATCTCTACGTACCATCAACAATAACCATCTGACTCTCTTTATCCCTAGTGACATTAGTTGGGGCCCTACCTCTACCACGTAGCTCAAAACCACAATTTGATCTCTATCTATTCCTTGTCACGATGCCTGATGAAGGAGAATGCTTCTTCCTAGTGCAGCCACGCACCATAACAAAAATTGGGTTATCCACATCCTTCGACTCCTCAGACTCCTTCACATTAGGTTTCATCTCTAACCCCTCATCTTTCAACACCACACTTTGAGGAATCCTTCCCCCAAGAGGAGAACCAGATTCCACCATCACAGAAGAAATACTATGAGGAATCCCCCCCATGGGGGGAACCAGATTCAAGAACCACAAAAGAATTCTTTTCCTCCAATAACACAGAACTATCCATTTTGGGCGAAGGGGACAAGCAAACCTTTTCAACCTGAAGCTCTTGATTCACATCCCCCTGAGCTGGTTGACAATCAACCACCTTCTCTAACTCATTCAGAGATTTATCTTGACTAACCTCCAGGGGAGGCACACCTCCCGACTCCATCTCCGAAGCATGAGGTATTATAGAGTCCATCTCCTGAGCTAGAGGTTTCTCTTTTTCTCTCCACTGTTTAGTCATTTGCTTAGGAACTTTGAGAGGACATTTCTTGGACCAATGGCCAACTTTTTTACAATGGAAATAGGCAAAGGGGTTCAATTCAAATTCAACCATCTGTTCCCACACTCCAAGTTTAGAGTTAATCTTCACCATGGAAGGAAAATCAACAGATTGCTCCACATTCACACAAAATATGGCATAAACCAGCCGCTTCCTTGATGCCGTCATTTGGTCGATCGACAAAAAACAATCAAATATGCTAGAAATTCCCTTAAACACCTCCTCATCACAGAATTCCAGTGGGAGGCCAGGCATTCTAACCCAAACTGGAGCAACAGAGAGCGAACACGAGTTCAGATTAAAACCCGTTTCCCATTTCTTCAGCATCAAGGATGACTTTCCAAGGAACCATGGGGCCCCCGTCAACGCCATCACCATATCATCTTCACAGGTAAAGGAAAAAGAGAAGAACCCTTTGGCCATAGCAGCCACATGTATTTGTCCTTTAGGCTTCCAACGAGTCAAAGTAAACTTACGCATCAGCTTAATATGAGGCCGAGGACCAACAAATTTACCCAACAAAACCATGTCCATATTAGTCATTCTTTTGTCAACAATGCAATCCGGGATAGTAATAGAGTACTCCCCAGTCTTTTTATTAGCAACAAAAGGCACCAGAGGTGAAGTAATTTTTCCTCTAGGCTTAGCCCCAAACAGATTTGACCAATCGATAGAAGATCTTGACAAGAGAGCATTCCTAGCTTTATCAAGCCCAAGACCCTCCAAAGAAGGAGTCCCATCACACCCATCCGAGGACAGGGCATTCCCTGACTTTTCTGAGCCATGTACCACATTTTCAGAGCTAGGCACCAAGGAATGAGTCAGGCACACATTCTTTGAAGCCCCTTTTCCATCAGACAAAACATTAGCCACAAAAGGGGACCCACTCAACTTACCTGTAGCAAGGGCCCCGCCTGACATAACCTTGTCATCAACACACCATCCGCCATTATCGCCTGAAGCCACATCTTGATCTCCCACCTTTTCAGAATTTGAAAAATCGCCACCGCCATTGCCATGACCCGAAGAGCTCCCCATCGCCTTGAATATTCGCTTCAATTGTGTATTGTTAAGATGTAGGGTCACAAATTTTCCCCAATGTCACATTTCATTTCTATTGTATTCCTTTGGAGTAGCACTTAAATAGCCCGCATATGCAAACAAATAGACGTCCTCTTAAAGTGAAACGGGTCTCCAAAAGGTAATTTGTGGCATCAAGATTCTTTTCCCATGTATGCAATAAAAAGAATTCTTATGAGTTGTATGGTCGGGGATTTTCCCCAACCCAACAACAAAATCACTTCCTTATATATTTTGCAGATCCATTATAATTTATCAATTTTGCAAAGTTTAAGAGATCCCATTTGTTGAGTCGGGGGAAAACCACGACCCAACAATAAATGAAGTTCCTATATTTGTATAGTTGGAAATTTTTTCCAAATATGCAAATTAAAGTGTTAGGTATCATGTAATATCATGGAAAAAGTCCAATATTGCATAAAGTCTCATGCAAAATGTAAAGTCGGTGAAAAAGTTCAACTCATTTTACAAAATCAATAATTTTTGTCGACTTTGCAACAAATGAAAAGGCTTACTCACTTGCAAAATCGTATTTTTTAACGACTTTGCAACTTTTTGCAAAGCATCCACATTCACTTGCGGTTTCACCATTTTTCAACGCTACTACAAATTTTGCTCCATTCCACTTGCAACATCGCTAAAATTCAGCGCATATACACATTTTTGCTAAAATTTACTTGCTTTGCCAAGATAACCCTTTGCGCTCTGTTTTTTGCATCCATCATGCTCAAAATCCAGTTTACGCACAATCGCTTCATTTCTCCCTTTCTCCGAGTTAGTGCTTAGGGCTTTCAGTTAATCACTTTTCATTTGATCTTAAATGGGTTTTGATTATGTTTAGATTTAATTCTTTTTTCTTTGTCGATTTTTCCTTTTATCTTACCTATTTACTCGTAAACCCTAGGTTTGGAGAACTCATGTCTTAACTATCATTAGGATTGCATCACGGATTTTGATCTTCCCAATGCCTAGTGTTTGACAAAGAAAATATTTTTCAAATCCAATTAAGGCTTATTTGGTTTGGAATCAACATATTCAGTGTGGTCAACCTATATGATCATGGGTTACTTCTATGTTCTCTTTAAAACTTGAACAAAACACAAAAAAAATTGGGGCTTTCAAGTAGTCGAACAGAGAGTCGAGTCTTTAAAGCCTGTATTAATTGTATGGCCGTTAGTTTTCATCAATTTAGCAATACCAGGTTTTTAGTCGGCGGTTTTCATCTTTCAACTATGTATTGTTAAGATGTAGGATCACACATTTTCCCCAACATCACATTTCATTTCTATTGCCTTCCTTTGGAGTAGAGCTTAAATATCCCGCATATGCAAGAAAATAGATGTCCTCTTAAAGTGAAACAGGTCTCCAAAAGGTACTTTGTGGCATCGAGATTATTCTCCCATGTATGCAATAAAAAAAACTTCTTACGAGTTGTATGTCGGGGATTTTCCCCGACCCAACAACAAAATTACTTATATATTTTGCAGATTCGTTAAAATTTACCAATTTTGTAAAGTTTAAGCGATCCCATTTGTCGAGTGAGGGAAAAACCTCGACCTGACAACAAATGAAGTTTCTATATTTGCATAGTCAGTAATTTTTTTCGAATGTGCAAATTAAAGTGTTAGGTATCATATAATATCATGGAAAAAGTTCGATATTGCATAAAATCTCATGCAAAATGGAAAGTCGGTGAAAATGTTTGACTGGACAATAAATCAAGTTCTACCTTGCATTTTGCAAAATTGATAATTTTTGCCAACTTTGCAACAAATGCAAAGGTTGCACTCACTTGCAAAATCATTAATTTTTAATGACTTTGCAACTTTTCATAAAGCATCCACATTCACTTGCAGTTTCACCATTTTCAATGCTACTACAAATGTTGCTCCATTCCACTTGCAACATCGCTAAAATTCACCACATATACACATTTTTGCTAAATTTTTCCTAACACTAGAAAATTTTCCCACTTTGCCAAGATAACCCTTTGCACTCCGTTTTTCACACCCATCACGCTCAAACTCTAGTTTACACACTGTAGACATCCAAATTTGGACACTTAATTTATCCAAATTTACCACTTTTCATCTAAACATCCTCTCATCCGAGTTAATTAAGTAATATTACTATTATTTAATTAATATTCTTAATTTTGTCAAATCCTTAAGGTATTTAATTAATAATTAAATACCTTACCCTCCTTAACTTAATCCTCTTTTCATCAAATGAATTCCTCACATGTCATTTTCATCTAATCCTAATCCATCTCCTAATCTCTTCATTAAGAATGTGCACATGCCTAATCCTTGATTAAGATGTATCACATCCTCCAACTTTTGCAAGTTGGCTTCTAATCCTCATTAACCCCTAATTATCCTCTAATTACTGATTAGTTAAACCTAATTAGTACCTTGGTCAACTCTCCCCATCCCCCAAGGAATTTTTAATTCCTTTTTATTCATCCAAGGCTCCTCTCTTCCCAATGTGAATTTTTAATTCACTTTTATTCCTCCTAGAATCCCATTTTCCCATGCATCTTCTAGAATCTTTGACTTGTCACATCAAGTCACATGTGACAAACTCCCATCTTTTTGGAGACCCTCTCTTATCCACTAGATTCTCCCAAGCATGTGAATTTTTAATTCACATTTATTCCTCCAAGGGATCTTCTCACTCCCCAAGGGTACTTGGAAGGTACTTGTCCTTCCTCCACATCATGTACCTCCCTTCCACATCACCTACACATCATCTCACCCTTAGCCATCTCACATTCCACATGTCAAAATGTGAGGGCTTGTGAGTTCTCAACTCACCTTGGCCCTTCATTTTGGCCTTGTTGGATAAATCTCAACCGTTGAATTCTCTAGAGAATTCAAATTCTCCTATAAATACCCCCTCCTCTAAGGCATTTGGGGGAAACACTTAGCCATTTTGCAACTAAATGCTGCCATTTTGTGCACTCATCTAGCCATCAATTTCATCTATTTGCATTTGCATTCAAGCACATAGTCAAATATTTCAATTGGTCATATCAAGAGCTATCAAGGAGCATACAAACCAAATAAAAATCAAGGGCCAACCAAGGTGTTTCAGCTGCAAAGGGGAGGTATATCTATTTGTCATCATTTTACACTTTTTCTCTTTGCATTTACAAATTTCTTAGGCTAATCTTGAGGTGTTTCTTTATATTTTTCCATTGCATTTTAGTTGCTTAGAATAGGTAAAACATTTGGATATCACATACACAATCGCTTCATTTCTCGGCATCATCGCATTCAAGCTCTCCAAACTCATCTACTCTTACATGTTCTGATCTTTTGTGTCTAAGTTCCTAAGCAGTTTTGATTGATTTCTTGCCTATCATTGTGCAAGAAAGCCTTGAAATACCACCAGAAAGTTCTTCCCACTAATTCGGTTATCTAAGAACATATATCTATGGTTCAAAGGGAATTTGAAGATGAAGCTTTCTTAGTAGCTTCAATGGTCATAATGATGGATTTTTAATTTACTCTAGATAATTTGAAAATTGTTCCTGAAAGGCACTGAAAAACGTTCAACACCATCGAAGGAGTTAATCTCAAGAATGCTCGCCATCTCCAAGTACACGAGCCAATGTCAGATAGTGATGAAGTGCATGTCATCATGAAGATTTCATGGAGAAGGATGTTGAAGAAGGCTAAATTTGCCTTGTATTAGTTTTTAGTCATTTATAAGTTTTGTAGTTAGATGAAGACAATTTACATGTAATTTGTCATTTTCCGGATTGTAAATACATGTAACAACTTTGAAGTCCTCCAATAATTTTGGACTCCAAAGTTGAATAAGTGAAATTAGTTAGGATTTTTCCTAGAATAACTCTTAGCTATCATCTATAAATATGAGGAGCCCTTTTGTATTAAGGACCTTTAATCTATTGCAACGAAGTGCTTCCAAATTGTAAAAGCAACTTTGAGACTTTATATTCAAATTATGATACTAAATTCAATCAATAAAGAAGGCGAACTTGCATAACAAACTTTGTATTGGATCAGATTCGAATGAGTGAGAATGTTCTTATGTCCTCCTCATTGATTTATCTTATTATATGATTAGATAAGTGGTATTTTATTAATTATGATTGAAGCGTGTTCAAGATAGATTTTATAGACTTTGTGCTATATCATTTACTTGGGATTGTGTATGTGTTGTGGATATATTTTGGTGAACAATCTTCAAGACTTTGTTCTTGAAATTATTCATTGGTTCGTGGATCTTTACGTGACGTGAATCGAAAGACTTTGTGCTCTAATCTAAATAATTTTGTGTAACTTATCATCGAAAATAATGAAAAGAATTTGTGCTTTTGTTGGTTTTCTGGTTATGAATCTTTTTATTATGTTGGTATTCTTAGATTATGCTTTGACAAAATAAGAATATTGGAGATTATTGCTTTAGTTTATACTTAGAGTTGAAGAGCATCACAAAGTAATAACACATGGAACATTGTAAACATATTCTCTAAAATAAGAGAGAATTATGAATGTAACACACCCCCCACATGGTTAAAATAGTGTAAATATTGTAAAGCATAGAATAGTTTACTTTTCATTCTAGTAAGCAGTAAGTAGGGAGCCTCCCCTTTCTAAGAGGAGAGATTTATCTCATCATAACTGTGGCTGAAATTAATGTTTTGTAATTCGTAAAGGTATCACAGAATATTCACCCAACAGTTTTTTGGCAACTCTAGTGGGGATATGAGCACGTAATCAAAGCCTCACGCTTTCGATTGAAGTATTTGAGTACTTTGGTGTCTTATTGTAAGATTGTGTATACTTTTGTTGCTGATTTTTCTTTCATTTCAAGTCTTCATTCTAGAAAATAGAAGTTATACATGAGGTCAAAGGGTATAAGGTGTGGTTGATCTATTTTTTGAATTGTTATGGATACATAATATTCTTCCTTCTCCTTCGCGAGCAAGGTCACCATTGCAATGCACTATGAGTTATCCTCCTCAAAGAATAAGATCACCGCTTCCAATTGAATCTTCTATTTTTCATAGAGTTCTACCTATCATACTAGTAGTACCTATTGTTCAAGGCACTATGGCAGCTCAAGCACCTCCTGGACCTTGGGGTAATGCTTTTGGTCCTCTTAATGTGATGACTCCTTTACATGAACTTCCACGCATTTCACGAAAGAACATACACAAGTTTTGTGGTGATGGTAAGCAACATCCTGATGAACATATTGTTGCTTTCTATATTTTATGTGTTTTTCTTGGCATTGAGCATGAGGATGTTTTCGTAAGGTTGTTTATTGAGACCTTACAAGGAGTAGTTGCATAATGGTTTTACACTCTTGCTCCTGGTGTTGTTACCAATTGGACTAATCTTCATACCAAGTTTGAAGAATGCTTTAAGCCTGTTGAAGATGCACATGCCTTGTTAGCATAACTCACAACTATGAGGAAAGAGGCACATGAACCCATGCACGAGTTTGGAAAAATTCAACAAGTTGGTAACAAGGATTCCTGTTGAGGCTAAGCCATCGACCCATAATCTTAAGTGATTTTTCATCAACACACAACTTCCAAAAAGTAAGCTTCCTGTTGTTTAGGGTAGTCCTACCTGATCTTGAAGTTTCTCAACAACTAGTTACAAGATTTGAAGATGATTTGATACTTGCCAAAAACATAAGGATGGATACAAATAGAAGTAAAGGGCAAGCATCTAATTCTTCATCTTCTAATAACAACTCCAATTCTATGGATCCCATGGTACAAAGGCTAGCAAATGAGTTGTTAGCATTGAAGAAGCAAGTTTCTCAAGGATCATCTAATACTTCCTACAAGGATGTTCCTAGGAGACTTATCCAAATTCAACTAATTATTCTGGTAATAGAAATTAGAACCGTCTTTCTGCGTCGCAAGGAAGGCTTGCTCTAGAGGCTCCACCTACTAATGCAGTCATGGGATATTATGAAGTAGATCAAGATGACTATGCACAACCAAAATATCCTATGGAGGAAAATGCTAATTTATTTCAGGAAGAGGAAGTAGATCCAACTGGCGACTCAAATATTGGTTATTTGCATGTTGAGAATGAATCCAATGATGAGGACCTTGTAACTAACACATATGTTGTTTTCACGCGATCACAACATAATCAACTTGATCAAGCTCAAGTTGATACTCCAAAAGCAAAGGATAAAGCACCATTAACTATTGCAAAAAGAGGATCTCCTTTGCCTTGGCAACCCAAAGATACAGGGAGTAAACAAGTAAGTGCTCCTCATCCTCCTGTGATTCCTTCAACACCAAAAGCCAATATCCAGGTTCTTAAGACCTGTGCCCCTTTTGTTAAACCTATTAATGAAGTTACCCCATCCTCTTTGCAAATTTCCTTCCAATCCTTTGATATTATTGATCATGTGAAGAGGACAAAAATTTAAATGTTTGAAGCTGAATACCTCAAGGAAAATCTTGATCAATTTGGTAGACTTGTCAAGTTTGTTAAAGACAAGAGAAATAATCCTAGTAAAGATTCATCTTCAAATGTTCCTGTTGTTCCAAAGAAAAATCCTCATCAAAATAACTTGGTTACTACTCCTCCATCTACTTTGGAAGAATTGACCTGTTTTATATCTCTTTGCTCATCAATGGCTTTAAGTTGAGTAATTGTGTTATAGACTTGGGTGCATTTGATAATGTCATGCTCGCCAAGGTAGCTACTACCTTGGGTTTGAATCTCACAAATAATTTTGGCCGTTGTTTCTCTACGGAGAACAAACAAGTACCTTTGATCGTGCAAATTAAGGATGCACAATGTGCATTCACTGCATATCCAGAGAAGAAGATCAAGATGACAGTCTTGGTAGCAGATGTTTCGACATCTTATAGTATTTTACTTGGATGCAATTTTTGTAAAGATGTAGGAGGAGAACTCAACATTGATATGCCAGAAGCTAGGATACTTGTAAAGGGTGTGATGCAAAAGCTGGTTCCTAAAAGGGAATCCAAATTTTTAGTGACTAAGTCTGATGATCTGAGAGCTCAAATTTTATTTGAGTCTTCAGGTATGGAGACTTATTACTTGTAGACTAATGAAGATGTCGAGACTTCATCTAGAATTTCCAAACATGAGTCAGAAAGTGTCAGCTCATCTTCACCAAAAAATGAATCATCTTCAAATGATTTGTCTTTTATAGATGGTGAAACTTCATCAGATGATGAAGTTATAGATTTTGAAACTACAAACCTTGGTGATCCAAATGATGTTTTGATAATTGAGTTTGATGGTAGTTGTTCTTCCACTAGTTCAGGAGCTGGGATTGTTTTCATCTCTCCAAAAGGGAAAATTGTTCCTTTTACCTTCAAATTACAGTTTGACAATACTAATAACATATTTGAATATCAGGCTTTGTTATTAGGCATGCAAGTCACAAGCAGGAAAGGAGTCAAGAATCTCCAAGCTCAAGGTGATGTTGAGATGGTAGTCTTTCAAGTAAGAAATTTGTACCAAACTAAGAATGACAGGCTCAAGCATTACCGTAATCTCGTTTGGGATTACATTGAGGAGTTTGATGCTTTCAATATTTATGTAGTTCTGAGAGACTATAATGATAGAGTTGATTCCTTAGCAGTTTCAGCTATGCTTCTGATACCACATAAAGATTTTTATGGTCCTACCTACATCATGGAGCTAGTTTTTTGTTTGAGTGTTCCAGATAATTTGGATAACTGGCAAATTTTCAATGATGATCACCAAATCGTAGCTTTTTTGGAGAAGGCAATTTTTTTTTATGAACTGTACTTTGAAGGTATTGATTCTCCACCCCGAGAATCTATCTCTGAAATTGATCTGATTACTAGTGAAGAGTTTTTACAACTCAAAGGGAATAATATTCCTAAGGGGTTGGTATCCCTAGAAAGACTTTTTAACAAACATGATCATTATGTCAAAAAGCAACAACGGTCTGATTCTGATTCATCTAATGAAGTTGAGCACATCAACTTGGGAACCGAAGCAGATCCTAAAATGGTGAATATCAGAAAGTGATGCACTTTTGAAGAAAAAGACCAATTTACAGAATTACTATGGTAAATATGGATGTGCTAGCATATTCATATGAATATTTAAAGTCCTTTTGTCCAAAGGAGGTGCATCACGAGATTCTACTGAAAGTGAGAGCATTGCCTTATAAACAGAAGCAAAGGCAATACCATCCTAAGATGTCTGGAACCATTCTTTCAGAAATCTAGAAGATGTTGAATGCAAGGATTATATTTACTATCCACCATTCAACGTGGATAACCAATATTGTTCTAGTTCATAAAAAGAATGGAGAAATTTTCATATGTGTGGATTTTAGGAATTTGAATCAGTTATCATTAAAGGACAACTATCCTCTACCAGTAATGGATTAAGTCTTGCAAATGGTAATTGGATCTAAAATGATTTCTATGTTAGATGGTTTCTCAAGTTACAACCAGGTGGAGGTTAGTTTAGATGATCAACATAAGACTGTCTTTACAACACAATGGGGTACTTTTGCATATCATAGAATGCCTTTTGGATTAATCAATGTTGGTGCCATGTTCTAGGGTGCAATGGGCTTAGCCTTCAGAGATGTCATGGGTAAGTTCATTGTAGTTTATCTTGATCTGACAATATTTTCCAAGAAACGTCAAGAGCATTTCAATCATTTAAGACAAATCTTGGAGAGATGCTGACATGGAATTTCTTTGAATCCCAAGAAGTCAATTTTTGGGGTTACAAAGGGTAAAATACTCAGTCACATTGTGTTTAAGGAGGGTATTAAAATTGATCCTAAAAGGGTCAAGGCTATCCAAGCTCTTACTTTTCCTTCAAGTAAGAAAGTAGTTCACTCCTTTTTTGAAAACGTGAACTTTCTATGGAGATTTGTACTTTACTTCATAGAGAAAACTCATCATATTGTTAATATGATGAAAGGAACTACCAAATTTCATTGGACTACAAAAGGGAAATTTGCATTTGATGATAATAAGAATGCTATTGCACATGCACCAGTGTTAGTCTACCCAGACTACACAAAGGAATTTATTATGTACAGTTATGCTTCTAAGCATACACTCTCAACAATCTTGGTGCAGGAGAATAGAGAGGGATTTGAATCCCTAATTGCATTCATGAGTTGTCCTTTGAAGTCTCATGAAATAAAATATTCCCAGATGGAGAAACATGCTTTCATTGTGGTTAAGGTAGTGAAGCATTTCAGGTTTTACATCCTTAATAGTTATGTTAGAGCATTGGTTCCAAATTCAACTATTAAGTCCATCTTGATGCAGCAGGAATTTGGTACAAAAAGGGGCAATTAGATTGCCAAGATACAAGAGTATGACATGGATATCAAAACCACCAAATTGGTGCGTGGACGAGGTTTCTGTCAGCTCATTGCTGATAACAATCTTGATGTAGAAGTTTCAAACTTCGGGGATGTGAGTTCTAATGATTTTCCAACAATTTTGTTTGTTAGTACTACTGATGAATGGTACTCAAATATCACTCATTTCCTTACATATGGAGAATTTCCATATCACTTAACACATAAGGGAAAGAGAACACTCAAGCTCAAATAAAAAAAAATGGTCTTATGGGACAATGGATTGCATAAGCGTAGCTTGGAATGTACCTTCTTGTGTTGTGTTGACAAGGCACAACAAAGCAAGTTACTGGAGTCTTTCCATAACTTGTTGTGTGGTGGACACATTTATGTACCAGTTACAACCCACAAAATTTTGAGGGCTAAATATTATTGGCCTACTCTTTTTCAAGATGCGCACTCTTGGGTGCATAGATGCAAACTATGTCAACAATTCGTAGGCAAGCCGAAGTTGGTAGATCTACCCTTGAAACCAGTCATCATTAAAGAGCCCTTATATCAATGGGGCATTGATTTCATTGGCGCAATGAATCCACCCCCAAGTGTGGGAAATGTTTATGTCCTCATTGCTACCAACTACTTCACCAAATGGGTGGAGGTAGTGCCAGTAAAGCATGCTACATCAGAGGTAGTGTGCAAATTTTTGAAAGAGAATATTATATCCAAGTTCGACGTGCTGAATAAGATTGTGATAGAAAATGCCTCAACATTCTCATCTGGAGAAATCACTGAATTTTGTATTGAGCATGGAATTATACTATCACATTCATCTGACTATTATCCACAAGGTAATGGTCAAGTTGAATCCAATAAAAACAACCTGGTTACCATCATCCGCAAGTTGGTTGATGAGAATCAATGCTTATGGCATAAGGCGTTGTATGATGTTTTATGGGCTGATAGAATTACCCCCAAACGAGTGATAGGTATGTCACCATTTCAACTCCTTTACGGGTTGAATGCAAAAATTCCCATCACATTGGAATTGTCTCCCCACAAGTTGGCCAAGGCCATTGAGGATGAGACTTTTGACAACTCAGTTGATAAGCACATAATTTATCTCTCCAAATTGGAGGAGAAGCATGTTCAAGTGGTGAATTATATCATGGAACACCAAGAACAAGTAAAGAATCTTTTTGACAAGAATGCAAATTCTCGAGATTTCCAAGTTGGAGATCTAGTTCTCTTGTGGGACAAGAGAAGAGAAACAAAGGGTATGCACGGAAATTTTGACTCACTGTGGACGGGTCCATTCAAGATACATCAACTTCATGGTGAAAACAATTTTCGTCTTACATATGAAGATGGCACGCCTTTTTCTCTTCCTCAGAGTGGGCAACATTTGAAACAATTTACTTAATAAGGTGACAAATGTGTTTGTAAATAATTGTATAGTCTTTGCATCTTTTTATTTTAAAGTCTTTTTGAGTCTCTTTGTTTTTGTCGCCTGACTCTACGCCCAATGGATGGATGAAGGCATTTAGAGACTAGAATTCTTCTCCCTTTGATTGTTTCAAAGAACGATCGAAGGAAGTTCCCTAAGTAGAGCCAACTATTATCCTTGACTCTAGCTGCGCTTGATTCATGGGATAACCCCTATGAAACTTGTATGTTCCATAGTCCCATGCAATCTAAGCATGCAAAATGAGGAAAATCTTAATCTTCCCTCGTGTGTGGTCCTAAGTCTTGGAACGTCTTCTGAGTAATAACCTTTGTCAGTTCATTGAAATTCTTCTTTTTTCCCAAATCGTGAAAGTTTGGTTGTCAAGTGTTAGAAATTTTTTTATACTTGCAAGGTCGGAGTTTTTTCCCTGCCCTGCAAGTCAAGTTTCAATTTTCTTGTAATTTTAGGGATTTTTCTCAAAATTACAAGTCACTTGTAATTTCATTAGATTTTCCCAAAATTACAAGTCATAGTCAAATCAACTTGTATGCATGCCAAATTTTCTTCCCGATGCAACTAAGACACTCACTCGAGTGTCATTAACGCCTTTTAATGACTTTGATTTTTGAGTTTAAATCAACTTTTCATCAATTTTGTTTTATTCTTTGCTTCATTTTATCTCCCTTTCTCCAAGTTAGTGCTTAGGGTTTTCAATTAATTTCTTTTCATTTTATCTTAAATGGGTTTTGATTATGTTTAGATTTAATTCTTTTTGGTTTGTCAAATTTTCCTTTTATCTTACCTGTTTACTCGTAAACCCTAGGTTTGGAGAACTCGTGTCTCAACTGTCATTAGGATTGCATCATGGATTTTGATCTTCTCGATGCCTAGTGTTTGCCAAAGAAAATATTTTTGAAACCCAATTAAGGCTTATCTGGTTTGGAATCAACATTTTCGGTGTGGTCAACCTGTATGATCATGTGTTACTTTTGTGTTCTCTTTAAAACTTGAACAAAATGCAAAAAAATTGGGGGTTTCAAGTAGTCGTAGAGAGAGCCAAGTCTTTAAAGCTTGTATTAATTGTATGGCCGTTAGTTTTCATCAATTTAGTAATACCAGGTTTTTAGTCGGCAGTTTTCATCTTTCAACTGTGTATTGTTAAGATGTAGAATCACAGATTTTCCCCAACATCGCATTTCATTTATGTTGTCTTCCTTTGGAGTAGCGCTTAAATAGCCTGCATATGCAAGAAAATATATGTCCTCTTAAAGTGAAATGGATCTCCAAAAGGTAATTTGTGGCGTCGGGATTCTTTTCCCACGTATGCAATAAAAAAAACTTCTTACGAGTTGTATGGTCGGGGATTTTCCTCGACCCAACAACAAAATCACTTCCTTATATATTTTGCAAATCCGTTAAAATTTACCAATTTTGTAAAGTTTAAGAGATCCCATTTGTCAAGTCGGGGAAAAACCCAAACTCGACAACAAATGAAGTTTCTATATTTGCATAGTCGGTAATTTTTGCTGAATGTGCAAATTAAAGTGTTAGGTATCATGTAATATCATGGAAAAAGTCTGATATTGCATACAATCTCATGTAAAATGTAAAGTCGGTGAAAAATTCTGACTAGACAATAAATCAAGTTCTACCCTCCATTTTGCAAAATCGATAATTTTTGTTGACTTTGCAACAAATGCAAAGGCCTACTCACTTGTAAAATCATTAATTTTTAACGACTTTGCAACTTTTCGCAAAGCATCCACATTCACTTGTAGTTTCACCATTTTCAACACTACTACAAATTTTGCTCCATTCCACTTGCAACATCACTAAAATTCACCACATATACACATTTTTGCTAAAATTTTCCTAAGACTGGAAAATTTTCCCGCTTTGCCAAGATAACCCTTTGCGCTCTGTTTTTCACACCCATCACGCTCAAACTCCAGTTTACACACAATTGCTCCATTTCTTTCCATCATTGCATTCAAGCTCTCCAAACTCATCTACTCTTACATGTTATGATCTTTTGTGTTTGAGTTCCTGGGCAGTTTTGGTTGATTTCTTACCTATCACTACATAAGAACGCCATGAAATACCACCAAAATTTTCTTCCCACTAATTCAGTTATCCAAGAACATATATCTATGGTTTGAAAGGAATTTAAAGATGAAGCTTTCTTAGTAGCTTCAATGGTCATAATAATGGATTTTTAGTTTACTCTAGATAATTTGAAAATTGTTCTCAAAAGGCACCAAAAAGCATTCAACACCATCAAAGGAGTCAATCTCAAGAATTCTCGCCATCTCCAAATACACTCCAATGTCAGACAGTGATGAAGTGCATGTCATCATGAAGATTTCATGGAGAAGGATGTTGAAGAAGGCTAAATCTGCCTTGTATTAATTTTTAGTCATTTAAAAGTTTTGTAGTTAGATGAAGACAATTTAACTATAATTTTTCATTTTCTGAATTGCAAATCATGTAACAAATTTGAAGTACTCCAATAATTTTGGACTCCAAAGTTCAATAAGTCAAATTAGTTAGGCTTTCTCCTAGAATAACTCTTAGCTCTCATCTATAAATATGAGGAGATCTTTTGTATTAAGGACCTTTAATCTATTGCAACAAAGTGCTGCCAAATTGTAAAGTAATTTTGAGGCTTTGTGTTCAAATTGTGATACTAAATTCAATAAATAAAGAAGGGGAACTTGCATACCAAAATTTGTGTTGGATCAGATTCAAATGAGTGAGAATGTTCTTATGTCCTCCTCACTGATTTATCTTATTATATGATTGGATAAGTAGTATTTTGTTAATTGTGATTGGAGGGTGTTCAAGCTAGATTTTATAGACTTTGACTATATCATTTACTTGGGATTGTGTATGTGTTGTGGATATCTTTTGGTTAACAATCTTCAAGAATTTGTGCTTGAAATTATTCATTGCTTCGTGGATATATACATGGCGTGGATCAAAAGAATTTGTGCTCTGATCTAAATCATTGGTATTTGTGGAACTTATCATCAAAAACAATAGAAAGACTTTGTGCTTTCATTGGTTTTCTAGCTATGAATTTTTTTTATTATGCTATATTCTTAGATTATGCTTTGACAAATTAAGAATATTAAAAATTATTGCTTTAGTTTTTACTTAGAGTTGAAGAGCATCATGAAGTAACAATGTGGGACATTGTAAACATATTTTTTGAAATAAGAGAGAATTATGAATGTATTTGTTACCAAAATTTCACCTACAGCTCATTTTAGTAGAGCTAGAACAAATGACTACTTCTAAGGTGAAAGATACTTCAATAAAAGTCTACTAATCATTATCATTTGCATATGAAGTTTTCAAATGAAGTTCAGTTCTTATTATGCAATATTTTACAACAGAAAGAGATTACAAAAGTTGCATGATGATTCTGTATTTCATTCATTTTGAAATGAAAATGTATACAATGTTGTCTTATACAACAAGATCAAAAGAATGCTTAAATATCCCACACAATTCGTGGGAATGACTAAATTGAATTGATACAACATAGAGAGCAAGCTATATATCTAAAGATTAAATAAATGGAAAAACACATGAGGAAAATTCATAACCGTCATTGCCTTGTAATGTTGGTGTTGATCCTCCTATCTTCATCTTGTTCTTCTATCTTCAACTCCTCTCGTTCCTGATCTCTTGATGCATCTGTAGATGATTGTAAGATTTTGTTAGAGCTCAGGACATGAAATATCATCATATGTTTCATCAACAGATATAAATTATAGCTATGATGCATTAAATCAATTGAGCCATTATCAAATAAATGCAAAAAAATGAACCAATCAAATCATTAAATGAAAGTGAAATCATCAGAAAAGAGCATTGAACTTCACTATTTTTTCTAACTAGTTTGCTCATTGTGTAGGTACAGGTTCATATTTCATTTCATGATTAATCTCTTTTAGCATTACAATATGTGGAGGAAAATGGGCTCCCATAAGGGTTGAGCCCAACGTATTGCATCCTCTCATTTTCAAGAAGGGAGTAATGGTTTATTTCCATCATTGCATATCATGCAAGCCATAACCGTCATTTGCATGCATTTACAATGAGAATTCACCATAAAAATTAAGGAGTAGCGTGTCTAAGGGCAATGCGGTCATCTAATGAGTGGGTAGAAAAATCAACCATGCATGATAAAGGAGGACCATCATTGAAGGTTTAATTCCTAATACAAATAGGAATGCATTTAATGAGTCATTACTATTAAAGGACAGTGATAAGAAATAACAAGAAGGATCTCTTATAACAGTCTAAATGCACGGAGGCAACATTTTAAAAGTGAAGGTGATGATCTCTTTGATCAAAAGACAATGGTATATTGACTTTCAAGGGGTAGTCATACATCAAAAAATACTTATAAAGCATGACAATAGATGATCATTCATTTAGAGGGGCAGTAACTTCAATATAGTCCACTATGAGATAATGCACCTCTAAGGACAACCAATAATGAAATAAAATCAGTCAAGTTTCCATGGTGAAGACAACTAGTTTCAATGCTTAAGGGTAGATGTCAACTTCAACATTCAATACCTTGACTCACCAACAAAGTGCATAAAGGACGGTCAATGCTTACATTGTGCAATAGTTATGAGTCAAGACGTAACCAATTTTTGAAGTGCAAGGTGGCTTCAACAAAGATCAAAGGGTAGGAAAGTCATATGTCTATGGGAGCCACAAGCAGCCATAAAGCATGTCTTAAACAACATATTGAAGTCTCAAAGAAAGACAGTCATAAATGATTAAGCAAAGACTTCATGATACATGGAAAATAGAATATAATAATTTCATAACATAGGAATAATTGATTAGTCTAAAAGAGTATGGGGCTTCACTCAATTAAGCAAGACCATGACTAAAATGAAGTATATAGAGGCAGTCACCTCAAAATCAAATGGAAGAAAACTTGCAATATAAAAGACACTGTCAAGAATGACAAAGTACAAACACTTCATCAACATGTCATGACAGTACATACCAATAACATGAAGGCTTTTATATGCAAACCCATAAAGTGCAGAAAATCATAATTTAAAGTGCAGCAATATGACTGTTAAGGGGCAGCAATAAAGGACTGTTAAAGTGCAACAAATCACAATTTAATGTGCAACAATATGAATTTTAAGGGGCAGCAATAAAGGACTTTTAAAGTGCAACAATATCACAATTTAAGGAGCAGCAATAAAGGACTCAAAATGTGCATCAAATTGAAGTGACAAAAGAACATAAAAAGGTGGACAAAAAGGTGCAGAAAGATCATTACAAAATGTGCAGCAAATGATGACAGAATGTGTAGCAGTATCAAGTAATAAAGAGCAACAACCTTTTTATTGTTAATGAGCAGCAATAAACTCATGAGAATGTGCAACAAATATCAAGATGAATGGGTAATAAATATCAATAAATAGGGCAATAGATTACAAGGATAGTCCACGATAAAGACAAGAGCATGATCATAGCATGGAAGACAGTCCAACACTGTTGGGTGTAGCAATAGGGAATGTTGATAATGAGATGGCCATGCTGAGTAGAGTTTTAATGAGTAGCATCAGAGGCATGCCCAAACATAATAGAATATCACTTTCGAAGCAAGCCAAGGAAGGAAAAAAGGTTTTTTTTTCTTTTCTTTTCTTTTCTTTCTAATGGATAGTTATATTAGTGAAGCCTAGAATGAAACCATAGCCATAATTATTTCGCCAATATGTTGATCTTTTTAAACATTTTAAAGCAGAGCCATTTTAAAGCAGAGCCACCAAATACCATGGGGTTCTCATATTCAAAGAGGCGGAAGCATCTCACCTTTTTCCTGTTGCAATGAAACATTGTTTTACTCTTAAAAATGGCTTTGCTTTTAGAAATGAAGAAAAGAGGCTGAACATATGCAGAGAGCAACAAGCTTTTTAATCTTTTTTCTGTGTGAAGACAAACATAAATCACCATCTTTTCACAAAAAAAAATATAGGAAGATGAACATACCATACATGGAGGGCTCCATTTGTCATAGATTCAAGCACGTTTTTCAGAAGACTCCATCAAAACTCCATGAAAATCTTCACTTCAAACCCTTGGTTGGTGGTAGAGAACAGTGAGAGTTGAAAATGCAAAATGAAATGAGTGCATGGCCACGGGTGTTTTGATTTTAGGGTTTCTATTACCCTAATTTGGCCAACCCCTTTCTGGGGATTTTTTCACTTTATTTTAATATTTTTGTGCAAGGTTAATACCTTTGCTATGTTTTGCATGAGTTTCAAACAAAATTAAGTTAATTCCCCCTTTTTTTTGCATTAAAATAGATATGAATGTAAAACAATAATAAAGTGGTGTGCTATAAACCACTTTATTAAATGTTATAAAAATGCAAAAAATAAACATGTGTTGCCTTCAAGAGGTAATAAAAAAGAGATAGTTACAAATTGATTAACTCTAAGTCCATTCATGCAAAAATCAGGAAGTGGAGTTATGTACTTAAGTCTAACAAATCATGCAAAAAATCAAGAGTGGAGTTCAACTAAGGTTTCAGAGCCTCATTTTCAGTTGGTGAAGCCTTTTTTGGAGTTTTTTTGGTCATGCACATTGAGAGGAGGAGTTTGCAACTATTTAAACTCAGTTTGCTTCAGTTGTGGGCCCCCTTTTTTGTGGGTTTTCATCTTCGCTCATGAGAGGGTTTTTTGGAGATATTTTTCACTTTCAGTTACCTCCTAGTTCCACCTCCTAGCTCTTTGATGCCATCTATTGTATATATTGAAAAAGACTTAGTATTTTTCTCAGTTCTTATTTCCATTACTCTTTTGCACATTAGAGAGATTGGAAAGACTTGTAACTCAACTTTCATTATTTACAGTTTTAATACGAAAGTACCTTTATTTTCAGCAGATTGTTTAGAGTTTTGTAGAGTTTCCTTCAGGATATTCAATAGAAACAGAGTTTACCTTTGCAATTTCTGGTGTTTTATCTCTTTTAAATGATTTGATGCAAGTTTAATGTGTTTTAAATCAGAAACCTTTAAATTTTTGTCTCATTTATTGATGCATGTACACAATAGCAATTTATCACAGGTCATTGATTGTGATCTTAAGTTTATCTTTTCTCTTAATTTGTGAAAAGCCTATTTTCCTTAGTAAGAAAAGGTTAAACAAAGCCTTTTAGTTAAATATTTTTGTGATCAAGGTGCCCAAGTTGAGTTGTGTTAACAGATTTCTGAGAATATTAGTTGTGAATAATTCTGCATATTAGTTTTCTTCAGTGCATCACCTCCTAGAAGTAGTTTACCATTCAAGTTTCCTTCAGTTTCATAGATTAATCTTTCTCCCTTTTCCTACACAAGTCAAAAAAATTTAGGAGATCAAAAGGGAACCAACCCACAATTTGGAGATTCACCTTCGCTATGAGCATACCCACAGGCTCGAAGGTGTTTCCATGATTCATGGGATTGTTGAGCTTCAAGTGTAGCATCTAGGGTGCAATCCTCGTGACAATAGTAACACACCCCCCACATGGTTAAAATAGTGTAAATATTGTAACGCCTAGAATAGTTTACTTTTTGTTCCAGTAAGCAGTAAGTAGGGAGCCTCCCCTTTCTAAGAGGAGAGATTTATCTCATCATAACTGTGGCTGAAATTCACGTTTTGTAATCCGTAAAGGGATTATAGAATATTCACCCAACAAAAACACAATGATACCTCGCTTTAGGCAGCAAGTAGAATGAAGGTTGAAGATGAGAACACTTAGGAAACAAGTCATTAGGTGATAGAAAGTGTCCAAGAGCACTTTCAAAACCTAGAATCCATCATGCCCTTCTATTGTCACCAAAATCCAATTATTGAATGAGACTTTTGATCAAATCTAAAAAATATGTTTGAAAATCTGCAAATTCAAATGTATTTGGCGGAATGCAACATGATTTCTTGCTTCTTCTTTTTCTCCAATTTTTCAATTAATTTTCAAATTGTAAAAAGACTAGGTATTTATAGGCATTTAATCTAATTTCTCAAAAATTAGATCTTGATAGCCGACTTTGGACATTTGAAATTTAAGTAATAAATTGTTGTCCTTGACATATTTAATTTTGGAGGCAAAATAGGGGGACTAAGTCACCCTGGGCGACTAGGTTCCAACCCTATTTTATGAAGTTTAAGGTGTCAAGAGCAAAGTATTAAATATTTTCTTAGGTTTTATACATACAATTTGTTGGTAAATGATTAAATGGGCCATGGAATGTATAAGTTTGGAAATTAGGGTCTGATTAAAAGATGTTAAACTGCATTAATGCAAGGGTCACTCAAGTAGGTCCCAATAAAGCATGAAGTTGTACTTTCACCTAAAATGGAGTACAATTTTTGACGCTACAAAATGTACCAACAAAAAATATAAGAAAAAAACTAGCACCAAATTAGAAAGTGCTCAGAACTAGCTTTTAGACGATATCTCGTTTGCCCAATTTTGATACTCGCACAAAAAGTTATCATGATTTTCCCAATTCTACTTAACTTGCAAAAAAAAAAAATGTTGCTAGAGGTTGGGTGTTGGTCACCCATTTGACCAAGGGAAACAAACCCATTTCTAGTTGCTGACAGTTGTTAGAATTGTGAAAAAACACTATAGCGTAAAAAATTGTCACCCTTGACAATTTCACACTATGTTTTGCTCCCCTTAATTTATTGGACTTGATTAAGCACCTAATTTCCCAAATTACGCATTCTATGGCCTATTTTTAACAATTATCAATAAATTGCAATCATAAAACAAATGCATTCAATTGATACTTTACCCCCAACACCTTAGTTTCTGAAAAATACAAGGATAGTGTCACCCTATGGTGACAGTGTCCCTCTATTTTACTTGGTCCCAAATTTGAATATGTCAATATTGACATTTTATCATTTGCAATTCATGTTGCAAATGTTAGCTATCAGGATCTAATTTGTAGGAAATTGAATGAATACCTTGTTATTGCATCATTTGAAACCTAATAAGCACTATCTAGGAAATCATTGGATAAATTATTGTCAAGAGAAAATCAAGAGCATTCAAGAGCAACATTTCAGAGTTTTATTGCAACAATTCAAGATCCAAACATCATGTCAAATTCTATGTGAGTTTATGCATGTTTATGTTATCATTGTTTGTGAAGGCTAACCCTTTTTTAGATCTCCAAGAAATTTAAACAATTCAAGCAAGATCCAAGAACTTGAGGTGATGTATATGAATGCAGTCCTTCAAGGAGGCCATTGAAGGGTGGTGAGTTGCAACACTTTGTTAATTCATCATTCCTTCCTATCATTTATCTTTCTATCATTGATATTACCATTATGGACATGAAAACATTTTAACACAAGGTTTGACTAAGGCAAGCCCCTAAATAACACAACATTTCCTCTCTTTGAATGTGTAGATTTCATGTTTATAAGAGATTGAAGGAAGCTTGAAGATCCATTTTCTATTGTTGCATTCAAATCCCTACACCTTGTCAAGCCATAAAAACACAAAATTATCTGACAGTGATCTGACAAATTTGCAGGTGGAATTGGGAAGCTCAGATATGACATTGGAGGATTGTGAAAACAAATCCAAAATACCCCTACAAGGACATAGTCACCCTTGAGTGACATTTTACTCCTATTAAGACTGTCTTTGAATTTATAGGATAGGTTCATAGAGCTCTGCCCTTCTCATATTTTCTTGCAAACTTCTGTTATCATTTTTTGATTGTCATAATCTTGCATTTTAATATTAGGTCACATATACTAATTAGGTTAATCAAGGAAAATAAATTTTAATTCATCCCTAAGGCCCACAAAGATGTAGATCTAGGTCTGATTGACTCACCTTCTTGGTTGAAATCCAATCTAAGCACCATGTTGATTTTCATCCTAATGAAACCCTAGACAAAGGAAGGCTTGCTCCTAGTGTTCCATTACATTTAGGACCTCCCTCCACTCTTTTTCTATGTTTCAAACACAAGACACAAGATCAAACAAAAAAAAAAGACCTTCCACACAAGAGATTTGCAAACAATAATATGTTATATCATCAACAAGAAAAAGCAATTGAATGAACCTCAAGAATCTTCAAGGAAATCAAGAGTTTTCAAAGGTTATCAAAAGGTTTTGATAATACAATGAGGGTTGAGTTCTATATA
>VDFB02341012.1:0-30908 GCA_007258455.2 Sequoia sempervirens
TGATTCTAGCTCTTAGGTGCTTGCTCTTATATCTTCTTAGGTGAAATAATGACTTGAAACCTTAGTTATATAGGCATTTCATCTAATTTACTATTTATTAAATCCCAAATGTTGACATTCACAAAATTTGAATTGAAAATCTTGATTTCCCGCTCAAAACCTTAAAAATGCCCCAAACAGGACTAATACACCAAGTGTGGTGTATGAGTCCCACCTAGGGGTACTAATATGCCTAGGGTGGCGTATTAGTCCCACCCTATATTTTTTAGGTGAGAGAGTTTCAAGGGTTTAGAATATTATGTGCATTTGTTGAATTTGTTGGGATTTCAGTTGAAATAAGCCTTGGGATATGTAATAAAGGGTATTAAGGGCCTATTAACGATGATTTGAAGGACATGAATGCAAGGGTACTAAAATAGATCCAAGTAGAATGTGAAATTGTACTATCTCCAAGAAGGGAGTACAATTTTCAACACTACATTTAGCCCCCACTTTAGTGAGAGGATGACCTTGCGTCAAAATCACACTAAAGTACACAAATACACATCAATTGGGGTTCAAGTGTACAAATGCTAGTGAGATAGAATGACAATGATCAAGAGGGATGATCAATCCCCCAGGATCGCGATCCTATGGAAAACCAACATAGGCACACAATAACACACATGTGAAAGATGTAGGGAGCAACAAAAAGATACAAACATACACTATCAAAGACATTAAGAAGAAAGAAAAAGGAAAAGGAGGGTGGATCAAGCTTTGATAGTCTATACAACATGATGTGGACCAAGTCTAATTTTTTTTTTCCAAAAACCATTTACAATTGGAACAAGATGACCACTATGCAAACAAAATGCATGCTCACACAAGCTAGTGGAATCTAGTATCCACTAGGTGAGCCCCTAGAGAGGAGAGACACACACGCACATGGCTAGTATGTTCCCACACAAAAAATCAAGTGGCTATGGGAAAGTCACACCTATGGTTGGCTCCCATATGTACTAATCGTACCAAATATATACCTCTTTTTGATAACTTTGATAAGGTGCCACACAACATGAATAGTGGGATTCATGTGGAAAGAAAAGATTTGTATGCTAACACCCATGAACAAATAGGATTGCTCCATAGGTAGAAACAGTGTTTTATGCAAGGTGGCCATATAATGGTTATTATAAATGTGAAACAGTGTAAGGTATGTTCAAAGGGTTTTTGCTTAGTTCATGTAAGGTCTCAACCTAGGGAACATCATGCCTAATGTCTCCAAGAGGGAAAATTGAAGAATAGAAGATTCATGACTTAGGGAATGTACTCCACTTGGAATTTCCACTAAGAGGAATATAATATGCTAAGAGATATCACACTCTTAAAAGAAATCATTCCCAATGTCACTACAAAGAGAAAGAAACATCGCATGAAGTAAAAAGACCACACAATGAAACATGAGTTGTAATTGAAATGGAAAATAATAATGCAAATATATAACCCCCACTTTAAAGAAATTTCTAAACTCCACATGAGAGCTTATTCAAAAATCCCTATGCCAAATGAAACTACATCATGGATAAAGAGTTTCCCCCAAAATGTAATGCTAAACATAGAAATAAAATTATGTCACATGTGAGCCAACTTAAGGCATGTCATCCACATCCCAAGCTTTCTCCTACATATACATGGAAGGTGCTCAACTAGACAAAAGAGACAATGACAAGTGTCATACGAGGACAAGGCTACCTAACCCCTTGCCCTCACTTAGTACAAGACATGGGTGAGCTGAGATGGTTGATGATATGTTACTCCTTTCAAAAAGAAAACAATTTGCAATGAATGTTAAACATGCAATAGTGAGTGTGCTATGATCCTACGACTATTACATGGCAAGGAGCAGCAACTAATATTATTGATTATAATGAGTAAACAATGTATCAACTTGATTAGAATTAAGCTACAACCTATCATGGTCTAAAGTTTGCACAAGTGAAAGGTTACAAGAAAGTATGGCTTGAGGGGGATTCTCTCAATATTATTAATAATTTGAAGAACTGTGTTGCCCCTTCATGGACTATTGATTCTTTGATTAAGGATGCTATTGATATTCTTCAATCCTTCAATGAGTATTATATTTCTCATATCTTGAGAGAAGGAAATAGATTAGGTATTTTTTTTGCTAATCTAGGTGTTAGGGGTATTAGGGAATGGGGTGTGAACGACCCCCTCCCTATGGAGGAAATTGCTTGTATTAATCATGATTGCCAAAATTAACTTGGTTGATGATTTTTTAAGGCTCGAAGTATGCATGAATATCTTCACGTGGTAGGTTATTATGTGGAGTGATGGTAAGCTAGATATGGATCGAGTTGATTGTGCCCTAGTTGATATCCATGTGGAATAGAACTCTAAGCTCATTATTTTCACCTGCCAAAATTTTGTTGTCACATGGATTGTAGGCATACTTTGTGTTTCCTTCTCGAGGTTTCTCCACATTGCTTTCAAGGTTCTCAAGATTTTCAGCTCTGCAAATTCTAATGCTATGGGAGGTGATAGATATCACATGGATCCTTTCTCCTATGATGTTGTTAAGAAGAAGTCAGAGGTGTGGTGGGTTTTAGAGAAAGGTGGGTTGACTTCGTATTTGGAAATGCTGCATGGAAACAACCCACACAAGATGAATTTGTTCACCAAAGCATGGAACAATAGGGTTTTGAAGTTGGGTTGAACAATGTGAATGAGGATTTTATAGCCAATATCACTAGGTTGTCTATAGATGGCAAGAAATTTTTCAGAGACAAGAATGAATTGCAGGAAGTCATGCAAATATTTTTTAAAGGGAATGAAGATCAAGACTTGAAGATGGAAAAGAGTGGAGGTTACCAGTGAAGCTCACTCAAGGGGCTATGGGGGGATGTGGTTGACGAACTCATGAGGTATATTACCCTTGAAGGACATTTCTTTGTGGTAAATGCTTATCATTTTTTTATGCTTAATCATTTCCGCCATAAAAGGAGAATTTCTTCTCCTTATTATCTCTTAGCATCATTGGATTCTGGTCTGAAGGATCACAAAAGGAATCCTAAAAATATGGTATTGCATGTGGGGATCATTCTTTTAATCTATGACTATGGTAAAGCTTTTGAGGTGTCTAAGTTGATTGCAACTCCTAAGGGTAAACAAAAGAAGCCAGTTGTGGAATATGAAATGGTTTCTGAAGAGGATCTGGTTAGCAAGAAAGGGAAAAAGAGGAAACTCATCTTGGAAGAGGAGTCAGGGTCTAAGGAGGACATGGACTATGTCCCAAATTCTCTTGCCTCAATGGAGATGGTCTTACAACCCCTTGAAGTGGGTAAGTCTAAGAAAGGGGTGCAGAGCCCTAATAAGGGTTATGAGACCTACAGTGAGGAAATGGTTGTTGAAATGTTGAGTAGATGCCTAAAGGAGAAGATTGAAATGGATGGTGAGGTTTCTTCATCACCCCCTATTTTGGGGAAAAAGAATAAGAAGGACCTGGAGGCGGGTAGTAACAAGAAACTAGTTGTTAGGTCTGCGAGCCAATTGCTTGAGATGCAAGATGATTCTCCCCTTAAGATGGTTGGTGGGTAGGGCGTTGTGGATTCCATGGTTGTGGATTTGGAATATCAAAAGAGAAGGAAGGTTGTTGTTGAGGGGATTGTAGACTTCATTCAAAAAATTAAAATGCTGATTGTTGCTGGTAAGGGTAAGGATGTCTCTACTAGTCAAGACAAGGTAAGCTCCTCTCAGGAGGATAATGTTGTGGGTAAGGGTGTTTTCAACTTTGATAGGGAAGACATTTCTAATGTTTTGGGAACTACTAGAGAGGGTTCCATTGTTTTTTTCAAATTGTTTAAATGGGTGTTCCATGAACTTAGCATGACCAATGTTAAAGTTTGGGGTGCGATGAGTAAAGCTGGTGAGTCTTTGGTTCATAACCAGATTGATGAACTATTTGATTCTTTGAAAATTGTGGCAGATGAAATGTTGAAGATGAAGCAAACTCTTGAGGAAAGAATTCTCACCCTAGAGGACCAAATGGAGAGAATTTTTGCTAATCTAGAGAAGGGAGGGGAATAAATTTGTGGTTAAGTTTGATTCTATTGGCATTTCCTCTCCTTTTGATAGTGCCAAGAAATGCAAGGAAATTTCTCCTGGTGAGGAGATTGCTACTGGTGGTAGGCTTATGGAGGAAGAGGTTTTTGTTGATAAGGGTGGTGATAAGAATAATGTTTTTATTAGTGAGGTGAATGTGGGTGGGCCTAGGTCTAGAACTCAAAACAAGACCAAGGTTTAGGCTAGGGCTCCTGTTAAAGATTTGTCTGAAGTCATGGATAGCGGTCAAAAGGCTATAGTAGGCGACATGGAGGCTACTGATATCCTAAAGAATATGTAGTGTTGCTACTTGTGTCCCTCCTTTTTGGTTGTTGTTGCATTGATGGTGTGCTGCATTTGGGCTATTATTTGATTTATGTAGATATCTTTTTTTTTAGCTAATATTTTTTGTAAAGGGTTTTAGGCCCCTTCAAAACCCATTTTTTACCTCTAATAAAAAACAATGTATTAACTTGAAGAATATCTAATGATATATTTCCACATGTAGTATCTATTAGTTCAGGATGCACCAAAGTTATAGTTGCCTTGGAGGAATATTTTGTAAGAGTTTTGATATTAAGTGAAGGCCTTTTTGATGCTTTTGTTTCTTTCAAAGGGCAATAACCAAGACCATTAGTCATTCCTTGTGTGTTAGGCTCTAGAGGGACATAGATACCTTGTTCTATAGAACCACATCCTTTTCCACTATAACCAAGTTTTTTCATAAGTTCATAACCTCTTCCATAAAGTGTTTTCATATCTTTTAGATTCGGTGGTTTCTCATAATCAACTTCATCAAAGTTTGTTGTATAATTTTCTTCTCCTTCTAAAGTGGTTAAGTTGGATGCTTTTGAAGGTTTGTCAAAATTTAATCACTAGTTCTTTTTTCTTTTCATACTCTTTTGTTATGCTCTTGTATTCGCCCATGAAAATGTAGGTGTGAAGTCTAAGGAACCCCAATCATCTTCCAATAACTTTTTAACTTCTTCAATATGTTTTTATTTGCATCTCTTGCACGAGTTCCACTTGTATAGTTGGTGTCAATGTTTTCAAAGGATTTTCCTTATTTTTCTCAATGTTCAAACAACTTACTAGTTTAGGGTCAACTTCAATTGTATACACTTTTTTGTTGTAGACATACTTCATTTTACGATGAAGGGTAGAAGGTATCCCATTCATCACATGAATCCATGGTCTACCTAAAAGAAGATTGTATGAAAGATCATGAGGCATAACATGGATCGAGGTTTTTAATGTGGACTTTCCAACTATAATAGGCAAAGTGATAACACCAAGCAGTTGTTTTCCTACATTGTCAAGTCCTTGAATCGATAAGGAATTAGGTTCAATTCTTGATTTATTCACACCAAGCTTATCCAGAAGGGTTACACTACACACATTAAGGGTTGATCCATTGTCAACAAGGGTTCATTTTATCCCTGTCCTATTGAAAATAGCTATAACCATGAAAGCTTCATTTTTTTTTTGCACTTCTAGAAAAGGTAACTCATCTTGATGGAAAGTAATGTCTAAGTTTATTGAAGTTATAGCTTGAATTTGGGCTACTACTTCATTTTATTGTGCATTAGGAGGGCTAGGAACTTGTTGTAAGGAACTTTGAATCATGCTATGGTAATGAGGGGAGGCTTGAATAAGGTCCCATAATGATATCTTAGCAGGGGTGTTCTTAAGTTGTTCAACAAGGTCATACTACTTTACACTTTTTAAAGGAAAACAAGGAGCACTAGGCAAGATAGGATTGGGTAATGGGAGGGATGTTGGACTTTTTTGTCTTAGTTGTGGATTGCTTCTAGTGTTATATGTATGAGAAATGGTATTGTAACTAGACTAATGTCGCATATTATTCTTAGGTGGATCAAGAATGAGGATAGGTTTTTGTTTGAGTTTGTGGTTGGCTTGATGGTGGGTAAAGGATGATTTTAGCCTCAAGAGGTGTAATAATTAAAGGATCTCTAGGACGTCTAAGAATTTTAGGACTTGAGGGAGTTCTAATGTTCATAAACTTACCAAACTTATCCTTATTTTCATGATCTCTTAATGAAGGGGAGTCTAATGTTACCTCTTCATCTTCATCTAAGGAAGCTGCATTACTATTTTTTGAAAGACATGCATTAGTTATATCATTCTCTTGCATTATGATATCTACCCTAGTAGGAGAGATTTTGGGAGAGGAGAAAACAAGATGTTCATCACATTCCATGGTTAAATTTTATAAATTAGCCTCATCACCAATAGGGGAGGCATTAAGAGAGGAATAACTATCATTTTCATGCTTACCAATGATTGGATCCTTTCATTCAAATAGATCTCTCCAAATGGTAGGAGCATTAGGAAAGGGAGAAATGAGATTTCCATGACTCTCAATAAGTGTATCTTCTAACACCAAACTATCTTCTTCATAACTAGGAAAGAAATCAGGAGAAGAACAAATGTGATTATCATGGTTATCTACAATTACATCCTCATGTCCTATAATTTCTTCCCAAGTAGGAGAGGTAGGGTTTTCATAGCTCTCAATCATTGGATCTCTTAACACCAACATATCTTCTTCCCAAATAGGACAGATTTTGGTAGAAGGACAAATGTAATTATCATGATTGTCCACGATTGCATCCTCTTTCACTAAATCGTTCTCACAAGTAGGGGAGGTGTTGGGATATGAATGAAGATTATGTAGAGTAATGTTAAGGAATGTTTCAATGATCTCATCTTCTTGTGTCATAATATTTTCCCAAGAGGGAGGAGGAGAGAGACATTAATCAAGACTTTCATGATTCTCAATGATTGTATCTTCTTTCACCAAGATACCTTTGTCACGAGTAGGAGAGGTATTGATCGGTGGATATTTCTAGTAAAAATTGAAGTATGCAGATCTCAGGGGTACGGCACCATCAGGAAAAGAGCTCAACGTCTGATTCAACACAGCTTCGAATGGAAGCGAAAAGTGCATTTGCTTAAGTTATAGCCCGATCAAACCTTGGAGTCAAGCGGGATTAGAGGCATCAGGTAGCGAAAAAAATGATGTCGTCAAAAGTTGTTGAAGTTGACATCATCACGAAGAGCTCGTCGAGATGATTCCGACGACGTTCGTTTCATCGAAATCCGACATCGTATGCTCAAGATACAGCTGGTCAAAGTTTCAGGTTGACTTGGTGGATTTGAAGGTACAGTGATGATGTCATCATCCGTACAGCTGACGTCAGCACGTGGTGCGAAATCCGAAGTGGACCAATCGGAAGTTGACACGTGGCCGGTCAGGTACATGTCGGCGATAGCCGCGATGATGTGGCCGGTGGCGTCCGGTGAGTTATTGATCATGTGTTGACGCGTGTCATTCATGGTCGAGCAAATACGTGGCAAAAGCGATTGACATCGAGTTGGCGGAACCGTCAATGACTGCTTGTCGGTGAAAGTAATATCGGCGTTAGCCATGGCACCACTGGCGATACAACATGTGGCCCTTGCTACTCCTCTCCATGGCCGAGTTGGTTGTGTGTTGTAACAAAATGATTGGGTTTGAACCCGTGCCTCCTCCGTAGAGCGCCTCCACACCGCTAGCCGCAATGCGTTCAATGTTATTAAGCAAAGCGATTGTTTTGTTGTTACAATTTTGGTTGTTTGTTTAAAAGCGTGGCCGAGGTTTTGAACCCGAACCCTTGAGGAGCGCAAAAGGCATTCCTACCAGATGGAGTTCATGAATGGGTTTTAAATATTGTCGAGCTGTTTGTTTTTGTTATAAAACTACAGGCTGAATCTCGAACAAATGGCTTTTTAAGCCATAATCCAACAAAACCCACCTAACAAATTAGCAAAGGGAGTTAAAAGAATCAAAACAAACCCTGTTACGAGATGTTTAAAGGGGTTAGACAATTAATAATTTGTTAAGCCTTATTTGGCTAATTTCATGTATAAAAAGGGGTGTGAGGTGAGAGTGGAGTTAATTTTTTTTTCAGGTGATGAAGTCTTGAAGCTGTGGTGACACGAAAGAGAGGTCTTGGAATTTTCAAGCCATTTGTTTATGCGTCGAACCTTGTTATGCTGCGGTGATGGTCTTAGTGCATCTTTTATGGTGATTTTGGAGTTAATCGGATCGGTCTCTCTATTGGAGTGGACCCGGAGACGTAGTCATGTTTGTGAAGAACTCCGTTACCAATTTGTTTGCACTTCTTCTCTCCTCTCTCATGTTCTGATTTGTCACTTTAAGTTTCAGTTTTTAATGCACAATTACGTTAATGTATGCATGAATTCAAATTTCGTAAACTTGGAATAATCATTGTAAAGTTTAAGCATTCAATACTACATATAGTCTAGATCCTATACAGATCCGGTATCAAGAGAAGAACAATTATGATTTTCATGATTATCTATGCTTGTATCTTCTTTTATCATATCATCCTCACAAATGGTAGAGATAGTAGAGTTTTAGTGATTGATAGGCAAGGTGATATTAAGGATTGTGTCAATGGTTTGTTTCTCTTGCTCTAATATTTTTCATAACTAGGAAAGATAGTGGAAGGATGGCTAACATATTTCTTAATGACCTCATTTTTGTGCTCTAAATTGAACTCATAAGAGGGGATATTGTACTTATGAAATCCATTCTTAACCATATAAAAACCATATCTTTGGAAAGGAAACATCTTAACATGAAAAAGTAAGCTATCTAACTTATGCAATGCTTCAAAGGTGTAAACAAATGTCCTACATATCTGAAATGAGTTTTTGGAATGATTTTAAAAATGATCACACTAAATGGATGATTCGACCTAGATACATGAAATAAAAATTCTTGAAACTTTCCAGACTAATACAATAGGTTACCAGCAAACCTAGGAAGTACAGAAAATCACCAGAAAGCTCAAAATTTTTGGTTTTTGTAGTCCTCCAAGGACTCATTCGCCCAATGGGTGTATTAGTCTCACTTTTCGTAAACTGTCCCACCAAAATATAGATTTAGAACTAATCAGGGACTAATATTCCTAGGTGGGAATATGAGTCCAAATTAGGGTTTTTCATAGTTTTTTGCAGTGAAAAATAGAGAGCACAAAATACTAAGAAATCTGCAAAAGAGACCTATATAGGGACTAAATCTCCCAAGTGTGTGAATGAGTCCCAATTAGATTTTTTAAGCCTGGATCAACAAATTGTGAGTTGATTTTAATGTGTCTAGGTTGTATGCTCAATTGACTATTTAAAATTACAGATTTCTAATGAAATTAAATGATGCAAAATGAAAAATTGCAACCTATATGCACTTTTCATTTATACAATATTATAGAAGCCCTAAATGAAATTCAACTAATTCAAATCTAATTCAACCCAGATCTAGAACTATAATGTTCTCCAAATCAAAAATTCAAGGATCCAAAGGTCAGGTTCACCAATATGAAAAAAAGGAAAATAGGGTTAGGTGTTCAACCTTTTGGGAGATGGAATTGGACCTATTTCACACTTTAGTTCATTAGGGAACCTAGATCCCTCAACCAAGTGACTTGATTGTGGAATGGCTAGTGGATTCCTAATGTATTCACCATTACATGAAGCTTAAAAGGAGAAATGCAAACAATTATGCACAAACCCTAGAAACTTGAAAGCATGAAATCATATTAACAAACAAAATGAAATAGAAAATTACTTAGAGGAGTGGAGAGGCCAAATCAAGGTTTGTAAACCCTAGAAAGTGTTGTCTCATATCACACCAGGACTAATATGCTAGGTTGGGTGATTTAGTCCCACTCTAGGGTTTTTAGGGTAGGATCTGGGATTCTTTGAGAGCTGATTAGGATCTATTGAACGATGATAAAAAATTGTCATGGGAATAATACACCAAGTTGGGTGAATGAATCTTGTTCACATAAATTTGCAAAAAACACATCAAGAGAGAGAAATGTTGTTTTGTTTGTGGATGGGGGTCTACCTCAGTCAAACCCTATTTGAGTAATTAAACTTTGAAATGAATTGAAATAACATGAATGAATGATGAATGAAAAAATGAATGTAACAACTCACCAAACCTTGATGAATCCTTGGAGTGTAGATCTGTAACTTGTATGAATTGGCCTCAATGGATGTAGATCTTGGTCATGAAACTTGATATGGCTTTGAATGCTTGAACTTGGATCACAAATGCTACATCAACATGTTAGCTCACAATCACACATGATGCATGAAGACCTTGACACGATGCTTGAATCTTGAATTGATGCTCCAAAATGCTTGATAATCAGCTCTTGAATGCTCTTAAATGCTCTCTTGATCATAAGCTTTTCTCTTGCAATTGAACACTTGAAAGCTCTAGGTCTTGGAATAATGATTCTAGCTCTTAGGTGAAATAATGACTTGAAACCTTAGTTATATAGGAATTCCATCTAATTTACCATTTATTAAATCCCAAATGCCGACATTCACAAATTTTGAATTGAAAACCCTAATTTCTTGCTCAAAACCCTAAAAATGCCCCAAATGGGACTAATATGCCAAGGGTGGTATATGAGTCCCACCTAGGGGGACTAATATGCCTTGGGAAGTGTATTAGTCCCACTCTATATTTTTGGGGTGAGAGAATGTCGGGGGGTTAGAATATTAGGTGCTTTTGTTGAATTTGTCTAGACTTCAGTTGAAATAAGCCTTGGAATACATAATAAAGGGTATTAAGGGCCTATAGATGATGATTCAAAGGACATGAATGCAAGGGTACTAAAATATGTCCAAGTAGAGTGAAATTTTACTATCTCCAAGAAGGGAGTACTAATTTTTACACTACATGTAGTTATCCTAAAGATTATTATAATTGAGGATTACTAGCCACAAGTGACCACTATTGACTATGAACAATAGCTACATATCTTATAGAGTTATATAGTAAACGGTAGATGGATAAGATGATATCTTCATTAGTATGATCACATAATCGAGTATCTTTATTATGAGACACCATGTGGGTCTATTGATTCTAGATATTGGATTAAAATGATTCTAGACATTGAGTGATGTAGGAGAATATAGGGTGTAAGGGAAATCTTGCATCACCAATTATTATTATTATTATTTTAATAAGGGATAATAAGGGCTAATATGTGAGAAATCAAATTGAAATTTTAAAATATTGTAATTTTACCATATGAAAAATTGTAATTGTAATTTTGGGGGAAAATTAACTTCAATGAAGGTTATAAAAGCATCTCAAAGGAATATTCTAGCTTAGGCATCCATTTTAAGGTGTGGACCACTTTACAATGCAAGTCCTTACATGTTGATCTGTATGATTTGCATGATCTTGCATGTTGGTGCATGTTATTACATAGAGTCATCATAGTTATCATAGATTGAGTAAATATTTAGTCTGATCAAATTTGATTGGCTGAAGTTTAGGTGCCCATGTGAAGTCCATGTGAGCATATAGTCATTTTTATTATTTCACAATTTTTCCCCAAATGCGGTGTGGAATTTCCTAGGTGGTAATGGCATGTTGTTTTGGTAAACCATAGTGGTTTTCTCATTCACAAACCTCTATATATTGAGGCCTTATATTTGTGGGGAGTTAGCTTTCAAGAGTTGTGGGTTAACATAACCAGACACTACCAGATTGAGCATAGGATTGGAGACTCCATTGTTTTAGATTTTTATATATAGAAATCCCATGTGTAAGTGAGCTTGTGAGCTTCCACATGTTGTAATCCCATTTCATATTTGATTTAATAAAATATATTATTTTCCTTCTTGCATATGTTGTAAAAATTTGATTTGTGTTGTGAAATTTTAGATTTGTAATGGGAGTTCCCTTCATCAGTTGGATCAAAGTAGGAGTTCTTGAGTGTACAGATAGAGTGAAAAAGTGATGCAATTTGCACCAATACTATGAGTTGTGGGTGTTGAGAAAAATTCCTTCAAGAGTAGCCCCATGAGGTGGAGGTAGAAACCCTCTAGATGTTGTTCATGGTGATGATTTTAGAGACCTTAGAAGTAAAGTAGAGACATTGTAGGAAGAGCTTCATAGAAGAGTTGAACATAGAGGAAGAGAACCTATGAGTGAAGAATATGAATCTTATAATACATCTAGTTAGTCAAGTGATGGAAAAAATGCAACAACATTAAAAAATGATCCATTGTTGGTTGCGATTTCAAGGAGAGACCAAAAATTGAAGTCTCAACTTATTGTGGGATTTTGAATCTAGAGGAACTCATAGACTAGATAAATGATATGGAGGAGTACTTTGAGTTTGAGGAGATTGAATATCTAAATAGATTAAGGTTTACAAAAAAAAAATTAAAAGGACATGCCAACATTTGGTGGAAAGAAATCTAGCTAGAAAGATGACATAGAGGAAAAGATAAAATCACAAGGTGGAAAGAATGGTAGAAAAAAATGGAAAGGAAACTCATTTTCGTAGATTATGAGATTTTTTTGTTAAAGAAAATGCAAATTTTTAAACAAGGAGGAATAACTATGAAGGAATACACCGAAGAATTTTATAGAATCTTTATCAAAACTAGAGTTACATTAATGGACTAAAACCCAATATCTAAGAAGAATTAAGTCTGGTGAGAATGTACACCATGGAGGATGCATATCAGTTTGCATTGAAGGTGGAAGAAAAGTTGAACCAAGATTTGAAAGAAAGCAACGAGGTCATGTTGGAAAGGCTAGTGAAGGGTCATATGGTGGCTGAAGTGAAGATCTAGAGGAGAATGAAGGATCAAGTAGCAATAAAAAAAATAGAAAAATGAAGACTATAGCAGCAATAAAAATTTTAAAAAATGATGATTCATATTACTTCCATGATCAAAATTCAAGAGGAAGAGGAGGTTTTAGAGGAACTTTCCTTTGATGTTGAGAAGAGGGACATAGATCCTATGATTTCCCTCAAGATCAAGGAAGGACAAATAGAAGGTCTGAAAATAATGTAAGAGTTGCACATGTAGATGAAGATGTTGAGTCTTCACATTCTAAAGAGGCTAAAAGAGGAGATTCCCTTGTTACTAGAAGAGCCTTGTTGAATGAGGAGAAAGAACCAGATCAAAGGAAGAATCTATTTCACATAAAATCTAAGTGTGCAAGTAAAGTTTGCAATGTGATTATTGATGGAGGTAATACTAATAACCCCGTTTCAGAGGAGATAGTTCACAACTAGTGGTTGGAGAGAAGAAGGCATCCAAATCCATATTGGGTTGCTTAGTTGTAGGAGGACCATAAAGCTTTGGTCAATGAATAATGTATGGTAAAATTTAGAATTGGTAATTATTATGATGAGGTATTACGTGATATTATTTCTATGGATGCTTGTCATATGTTGTTAGGGAGACCGTGGCAATTTGATTGGCGAGAAGTGCATGACGGACATGCGAACACCTATTGTTTGACAAAGGATGGATTTCGTGAGAAGTTGGAACCCCTGAAGGAGGTGGAGGAAAAGGTATGTAGTAATACCATAATTTGTTTAGTTGGGGAAAGAATTTTTTTAGAAGATTTTAACAAGGTATTTCAGATAGATTTTGATGCCAGTATAAATACCATTGGAGATGTTTTGAATCAAGAAGATTCCTTAAGTAGGAGGCAAAAAAAATTAACAAAAATTCAGACCTAGGTTGTTGGATTTGATGAACTCAAGAGGTTGTATCCTAAGGGTCTTGATTTTGCAAAGACATAGAGAGATTGTGGAGAGCCTATCACTTTGTATAGGATAAGAGGGTTGGATTTCAAAATATGAGATGGTATGTTGTTTAGAGGAAGCTAGTAGGACATTCTAAGGAGTTCTATGTGTAATAACCCAATTGCATATGGAAGAAATTCAAGGAATGCTTCAGAGTTGAGGATGGACAAGAAGGAAATAGTAGTGCCAAAGCTGAAGACTTTGTTGATCACATAAGGAATTTACAAGAAGAGGCAAGAGGACATATTAATAAGATGAACATTCAATATAAGGCTAAGATAGATCAAAAGGAGGAAATAGAAGAGATCTTGGAAATCCATGTGGGTCGAAGCACAAGGAATAGGTAGTATACAAAGTACCTAGTGAAATGGAGAGGAAGGCCCAATGAAGATTCATCATGGTTATCAAAGAATTGGTTTTTCTCTCACACTTGAGAAGTGGCAGGGTCACTTTTCAATTTACCTTGACTATCAGATGCAAGAGCATCTAGGGTGTAAGACCATTCTTGCATCACCATTTTTTTTTTTTGTTATTTTTAATAAGGGATAATAAGGACTAATGTGTGGGAAATTAAATTCAAATTTCAAAATATTGTACAATTTTCCAATATGAAAAATTGTAATTATAATTTTGGAGATAAATTAACTTCAGTGAAGGTTACAAAAGCATCTCATAGGAATATTCCAGCCTATGCATCCATTTCAAGGTGGTGACCACTTTATAATGCATGCCCTTGCATGTTGATTTGCATGGTCTTGCATGTTGGTCCATTTTCTTGTATGGATTCATCAAAGCTATCAAATATTAAGGAAATATCTAGTTTTATCAAATTTGATTGGCTAAGATTTAGGTGCCCATGTGAAGGTCATGTGAGCTTTTAGTAATTTTTATTATTTTATGCTTTTTCCTTAAATGGGGCATGGGATTTCCTAGATGGTATTGGTATGTTATTTTTGGGAGCCATAGTGGTTTTCTCATTCAAAAGCCTCTTTATATTGAGGCCTTATCTTTGTGACAAGTTAGCTTTCAAGAGTTGTAGGTTAACATAACCAAATGTTGTCACATCAAGCATAGGATTGAAGAATCCATTGTTGTAGATTTTTTGTATGAAAAACGACCATGTGTAAGGGAGCTTGTGAGCTTCCATATGTTGTAATCCCACTTTATTTGATGTAATAAAATATATTGTTTTCCTTCTTGCATATGTTGTGTAAATTTGGGTTGTGTTTTGAGTTTTCTAATTTGTAAGGGGAGTACCCTTCATCATTGAGTCTATATTTATGAGTAGAGATAATAATAGTACCTAATACACTATGATTTTGGAGTAAGTTCAAAATTAGAGTGAATCCTTTATGGTTAGCCTTTGATTTGATACTTTTAATTAGAGTGGTTGAACTAATTGGGAATACATATTCATAATATTTTGAGATGACACTGAACAATAGTAGAAAGGTCATCACAATAGAGAGTAACATTTGAGAATGTGTCATCTATAGTTATGATTTTATTAGAAAATGGATACAATAATTTGAGTGTTTAATTGATGGATATTCTAAGAGCCCAATCATCATATTTTTAGTATTAACACTTTTTTCTACCAATAATGTGGTTTTTAATTTTGATATATGATATCATTAATTTGAGAAATTTTGGTAATAAGCACGCAGTTACTCTACAAATGTAATAGTTTATAGTTGTGCACATAATTTATTTATTTATTTTAGAGTCACTTAGATGATGTGTAGCTAACCTCTCTTACTATTTATTTTTAGCACAAATAATAGTGGCAAGGTGGTTATATTGGAGAGATTCATCCTTTCGTAACTTGAGTTGAGACTTTAAACTATAGGGAATTATTGACATGTTTGCATAGTCATATCTAATACTAGGTATGGTTTAAATTTGAATTACATGGATATATAAGATAAAAACAATTCTTGTATTGCAATTCTTAGGAATATTTTTATCTACCTTTCATTACAATTTTATTGAGATAATTTTCATGAAAAGATTAAAACTTTTATTTATGTGAATGCATTTAACTCACCATGATTGTTTAAAAGCAAGAAGAAGATGACAAAAATCCAAAGGTAGCATCTACAATCATTTACACAAATTTGAAGGTAAAGAAAAATTATCAAATATAATTTTCCTCCTATATTAGTAAAATAAAGGAGATTATCTTATGTCAATTATGGAAATAAGTACAAACCTTATGCCAACAATTTTCTTGAAATCTCCTTCAAGGGTTCGTGACATGTACTTGTGAAAATTATAAGGTACTATTCGATCTGACATAGTCTACATACAATAAATTACACTTATCATTGAGGGAATCAATTGAAATAGAAAGAACATTATATTCTATAAGTGACTTAGGAATTATCATTAGAAAAAGGTAAATTAGAAATCAAGGCAATGAAAAAAAATTATGAGACACAACATACACTTTTAATTGAGAGGAAATAAAGTTTTAAGAGCTATAACCATAGTCAATGTGTACCTTAATGAATCCCAATCGTAGTGTGGTATAATCTGTCTTATTCACAGATCCCCAAAATTGCTTGAAAAGAAAATCTACAAATGAAGATAACATTGTTAGTAATGGCTCTCATAAATTTGTTGTATAGATTTTTAAATAAAAATTTAGACTATTTATTTAAATTTATGTATATAGTATTATTTAAATTGAATCATAAATGACACAAGATGATTTAATTGTTATTGTGGAAATAATTTGAAAGTAAAATATTATTTCTTCTCTCAATTCCTTTCCAAACTACATGATCAAGACTGATCATTTAATGTATTTATACATAAGTTTAATAACCTCATCATATAATTAATGTTTTCTATGATGGAATATACATTATAATAATTTCCTCTTGAGGATTGAAGTGAGATATTTTCATTTTTTAAAGATTGTTTATTAAGGGTTGGTGAATGATCCCTTAACTCTTACATTAGTGAGGAAACCAATTTTAAATACTACTCTACTACTAGGGATGCCACTTTTATTACAAATTCTACTAAGATGGATTTTTCTTTCTTGCAATCCAACCTACAGGGATACTACTCTCATCTTGTACTTACCTTCTTTGGCATATCCTCTAGCTTATCCTTATATGAGACTACTAATGTCTAACACCTCCTTGTGAGAATACCAATCTACCAATATCTCTTGTGGGACTACTATTATCCTTATTTACTTTGTGTGATCCTCCTCTTGTAGGTATACCACTTTCCTTCTTCAATATTCTCCTCCTATGGAACTACTACACAAATTCATTACCTCCTCCATCTACTCTTGTAGGTTTTCCACTCCTCCTCTATATCATCTCCCTAGCATGTTCCTCCAAATCTAACACGATTCACAAGAATCACCTATGATATTAATGTTCTACCTTCCAACTAAAGTGGGCCTACCACTTTAGCATGCCTATCAATGCTTAGATGTCACTTGGGGATATTTGAACCTTTATCTTTAATATAAGAGTTATAATGAAAAAAAATGTATACCTTATAATTTTACATTATATTTTGAGCTTAATTTTATGTTCATCTCCTTTAGTGAGTTTATAGATCATTTTATCCTTTATCTTAGAATTTTCCTCCCATGGTGTCAAGGTATGAATTCCCATATATATTTTTCCACATCATGAATTTTTTTTATTAGAGTAAGCTTTTTGAAAGTTCCCACACACTAACAAAATGAGCATTTTAACAACAATAATAAGTCTCATGAGGTATAAGAATAATTAGAACATATAAATTAGTCATCAAAATTTTAATGGTTTACTAAAATTAATGTTATAGATGTCATGCTTTTTTTTTCCAATTATTTACACCTTTTTTGAGATATAATTATCTAGACACTAGTGCTATGTACAAACATATGTGTAATATGCTAGCATCCCCTGATAATTCATGATTTTGTAGTCATTTATGAGTGTTTCTTTTCTTGTCACCTTCAAATCTACAGGTAACTACACTAGAGTAAATCCAAATTGATAACCAACTCCCATTTCTCTCTCTGTCCTATCCATTTTAATCCATCTTGTTATCTCTTGTAATTTTTTATTTTCTTCCTGAAAAATGTTTACTCTCTCCTAGAATTTTCCACCATTGTTATTAGCATATTGATTATTTTATTACCATTTTGAAGCATATATGAAACTCCAACACTCTATTAAAATATTGGGGAAGCTTAGTAGCATTTTACAATATTATTGTCTCCATTATTTCCATCTAACTTGTAGATTGGTTTAAATGATTAATTTTGTCTAGATTTCCTTATTTTCAAGTTTATCTTAGCTTTGACACCTAGGATATCACTTCTTACTTATCAACATTCTTATTTCTATTTTAATTATCTATACTTACATTTGTCACTACTATTTCAATCCTAGACACACTTAGGATATTAGCACACACTCTATTTTATCATTTTCTCCACATTGTTTATTGTTGAGATTAGAAACATAAAATAGTAACTTGACCATTTTTTACAAGCTCTAAAAGAACCCCAAAATATTTTCTTTATTTCTTATAGCTATAGGTTCTTTCAAGGAATACATTCAACCACATGAGAGCTTGAAAATATCTACCCTTTGATGAGGGCCACACCACCCGAAAACCACACAAAACACAACAATCGATACAAACACAAAAGATGTGCAACAGAAAATAACTCACTTTCATTTATTTTCAAAAAATGAAATTACAAATTCAGAAATTGCAATTCTATAGCCTCATGGGCTTGGTTCATTACAACAAAATCAACTATCAAAGAAAATCTATTATTCAGAGCCGCAATTTGCACTAATAGAGCCACCTTCTATAACCCCTACTTAACCCTTTTATTTTACCAAATAACCGCCCTAGAATGTTCTAGAAAGTGTACTTTCCATTTTGTTTGGTGCCAAAAGTCCTACCATTTGATTTCATGCCTCGGAAGATATTTTAATGAAATTCACTTTTTAGTGGGGAAGCTTCTCGAGGCCATAACTTTTGATCCGACCATCAGATTTTCAATTGCAATATATCATTGGAAAGCTTGTGAAGAGATCTATAGCTATGATTTGCAAAATCTAAAAGACTAAAGATTTTGCACCCTATTTTGGGGCTCCAAAGGGCCACAATTTTTAGTTTTAAACTTCAATAGAGAAATTCCCCATGGATGAAAATTTAATATCTTCTAAACGGTATAGGATTTTGAGATGATTCTTTCACCAAAAATATTATTTTCTGAATTCACTACTTGGGTTCATTTTTTGTGTCCATACGACCCAAATAGATCAACTTAATAAAAATAGCAGGTGACCATTTCTAGTTGTTTCAAACTTCTAGCTATCCCAAAGACTGCATGAGTCACCTGGGCCCCAAGACAACTAAGGAAGCTAAAAACAAATGAAGATACAATATTTTTGGGTGATGCAAGATTTCCCTTACACCATTGGAAACTCCTGTATCAGACACCCAAGGTAATTTGAAAAGTGATCCTATCACTTCCCAAGCGTTAGAGGAAATCCAAGATGATTAACCTCAACTTCAGATAACCATGACAAATATTCAACAAGCCTTCCTCTCCATTTCACCAAGTACTCTACATATTGCCTATTTCCTTTGTTTCTACCCACATAGCTATCTAGAATTTCTTCTATCTCTTCCTTTTCTAATGTAGGTGCTAGAATGTTCCACTATGCCTCTGCTAATTCATTCTCCTTAACTCCTTCATGATATTCTATCAAATAAACAATGTTAAACACAAGTGAAACATGAATCTCACTTGGCAACTCTACCTCATATGCATTTCCTGAATCATGCTTCTTTGGGATCTTGCATGGTCCAAACTTCTTCATATTTAACTTATTGTATGCACCAGCTAGAAACCTCTCCTTTCACAAATGAATCATGACTTCATCTCCTACCCGAAACTCCTTATGCCTCCTTTTCTAATCTACCTTAGCCTTATACTGAGAGTTCATCTTATTGACATGCTTCTTCACCTCATCATGCAAATTCTTCAGGTGCTTAGCAAAATATTCAACCTCAACACTACTCTTCTCTCATTTATCCATCTTTCTCAGTTCAGAAGCATTCCTCATACTACTCCCATATACAATCTGAATGGTGATTTACCAGTGCTCAAGTTGACAGAATTGTTATAAGAAAATTCTGCCAATGGTAAAATCAAATCCCATCCCTTTGGTTTATCTCCTACTAAGCATCTCAACAGGTTACCCAAACTCCTATTCACCACCTCCATTTATCCATCAATCTATGCATGGTGTGCAGAACTGAACTTCAAATCTATCTTCAACTTCTTCCATAATATCCTCTAGAAATAACCAACAAATTTGGTATCTTTGTCTAAAACTATACTCTTCGGTAGACCATATAGTCTCACCAACTCTCTAAAAAATAACTTTACAATATGAACAACATCACTAGTATTATGACACAAAATGAAATGTGCCATCTTTAAAAATGTACCCATCACCACAAATATGGAATCATGCCCTCTCTGTGTCCTTGGTAATCCAAGGAAAAAATCAATACTAATTTCCTCCCATGGCCTCTCAAATATAGGTAATCACTGATACAATCTAGTATTCTAACTTGTTCCTTTTTCCATTTGATATACTCTACAACTTTGTACAAACTTCTTCACATCTTGTTGTAACTACGGTCAATAATAATTCTCACTAACAAGAGAAATGGTCTTATCTTGACCGAAATGTCCATCCAGTCCTCCACTATTGATGCAGGAGCATCCAATGGTGTAAGGGTAATCCTCCATCACCCAAAAATATTTTTCCTTTCTATTAGCTTTTAAGTAGATTTTTTTGAATTTCTAGATACCCTTTTCGTCGAATAAGAATCCCCAACTTTCAAAACTACTTTTCTACTTTTTCTTGTCAAACTACTATTTTTAGCAGGTATGAATTTGAAGGAATGAGGATGCAAAAATTTATGGGAAGCTTCAAGACAAAAAATTAGACACTTTGGTGAAAGAATTAGGCCAAGATCATTCTCAGTTTGAAACATATTCAAGTTTCAGTTTCCCAAAATTGCCTTGAAAACCCTTCTAAGTCCAGTTTGAGGCACTAAACGGTCTCATACGGGCCCAAAAATCATCAAAACTAGCAGAGCTAGTTATTAGAATGTTCTACACTCTGAGACATTTCCAATAGTTCAAATGGCACATCAAATGGAGTCCCAAATCAAAAGTTATGGCTTTCGGAAGTTGGTAATTTTTTGGAAAATTGCCAATTTTTGAATTTCAAATTTCAAATTTCAGTGCCCAACCGCCTACATTCAAAATTCAAATTCTATTTTTGGCACCAATCCAAAAAAAGGCTATTTAGGACTCATTTTGTAAATTCTAGGGAGGGATTAGAATGGAGGAAATTGTATTGGGAAAGGGGGAATTTCTTTTTAGAAATAGTAAAAGTTGCATGTATTGCAACTTATGAGGATTTGATCCTCTGGAATGTAATTTCTCTATAATGAGAACATATTGCTAATAAATAAATAATAATTTTGTGATTTCCTCTATTGTGTGCTTTTCTGAGTCTCTGGTCATGGCTCTCATCAAGTGGTATTAGAGCAAGTTGTTCCTGAGTGTGTGGACAAATTCCTGATCATGAGGTAGTTCACACTAGGACTTGTGGTTGTGGGTTCGAGGTCAAGATGCCTCCAAGACTAATGCACGGTATGTGTGGTGGTGCCAAAAATGTTGGTAAGAGAATTTTTTGGCACATTAGGGTTTCAAATCCCTCCAGAGACACATCGGTGCATTACAGGAAGAGTTGAGAAGAGGGTTTAACCCAAGAAGAAGGGAATAGAGTGAGGATGAAGAAGAGGTTGAAGATCTAGCTAAGGATGAGATAGAAGAACCAGAAGATCAAAATCAATATAGGATATTCAAAGTCATTTCCAAGATAGGGAAGAGACCCAAAATCAAAGTTCCTAGTTATTCTAAAAATCTAAACTTGGAAGAGTTAATCGATTAGATTAACGAGATGGAGGAATATTTTGAGTATGAAGAGATAGAGGATCCAAATCAATTCAAGTTTGCAAAAAAAAAACTAAAGGGCCATGCTAATATCTTGTGGAAAGAGGTCGAGTTGGAAAGAAATGAGAGAGGAAAGGGAAGATCACTAGATGGGACCGTATGGCTAGTAAACTAAAGAAGTAGTTCATTCCAATAGACTACGAGTTGGATTTATTGAAGAATTTGCAAGGGTTGAAGCAAGGAAGCAAGTCTATGAAGAAGTATATAGAATATTTTTATAAAATGATTATCAGAACAAGAAATGGAGAGGCCAAAAAAGAGAAAGTAGCTTGTTACCTTAATGGGTTAAGTCCAAGTATTCAAGAGGAGCTAAGCCTGGTTAGAATGAACACCATTGAAGATGCATACCAATTTTATTTGAAGGTTGAAGAGAAGCTGAATAAGAGGTTTGATGGAAATAAAAAAGAATGAGGAGGTCAAGGCAGAAGGGATGGTGGAAGATCCTTTGGGAATCGAAATGAGGATCAAAAGAAAATTGAAGATGTGGGTGCTAGTTGAAGTTAGAAGAGTGATAATTTCTACCACCCTCGTGATCAAAGAAATGGTAAAAAAAGAGGAAGAGGAAGAGGAAGACCTAGAAAAGGATCTAGGAGAGGTGGTTTTAGAGGAACCTATTTCTAGTTCGGTGAAGAAGGGCATTGAGCCTATGAATGTCCACAACACCAAGGAAGGACAAACAAAAAACTGGAAGGCCATGCAAGAGTTTCACATGCATATGAGGAAGCTCATTCTGAGCATTCTGATGATGCTAAAAGGGGAGAAACCCTAGTTGTCAAGAGAACCCTTCTGAATGAGGAGAAGGAACCAAACCATAGGAATATTCTATTCTACACAAGGTGCAAATGTGAGGATAAATGTTGTGATGTCATTATTGAAGGTGGAAGCACTGATAATTTGATACCAAAAGAGATGGTCATGAAGTTAAAGTTGAAGAGGGAAAGGAATCCACATCTGTATCAGATTTCCTAATTACAGAAGGACCACAAAGTTCTAGTCAATGAGCAATCCCTAGTGAAATTCAAGATTGGCAGTTACCGTGATGAGGTATTGTGTGATGTCATCCCTATGGATGTGTGTCATATGTTTTTGGGGAGGCCATGGCAGTTTGAAAGGCGTAATGTATAGGAAATCCATGTTAACACCTATTACCTAACAAAGGATGGAGTCTGCCATAAATTAAAACCCCTGAAGGAGGTGGAAGAAAAGCTATGCAGTAGTGCTAGAATTCGTTTTGTTGGTGGAAGAAATTTTTTGGAAGGCATGAAGCATGAATGCATGTGTTATGATTTAATTCCTAGACTAGATAGAGAAGATAGTAAATAGGTTCCAATAGAAGTTCCAGGTTTGTTGAATGAATTTTAGGACATTGTGTCTGATAATGTCCCTAAAGGTTTACCACCAATAAGGAAAATCAATAATCAGATTGACTTGATCCCTGGATCCAGTTTGTCAAATAAGGCAACTCATAAAATGAATCCTACAAAGAATGAAGAGTTGAATAGACAAGTTCAAGAGTTGTTAAGAAAAGGATTGATTCAAGAGAGCCTGAATCCATGTGCAGTACCTTCAATACTAGCAGGAAAGGAGGATAGGGAATGGAGGATGTGTATAGACTCTAGGGCCATAAACAAGATAACAATCAAGAATAGATTTCCCCTACCAAGGATGGATGACCTTATGGACTATTTGAGTGGAGCTAAATATTTCACAAAGATAGATCTGAAGAGTGGATACCACTAGATCTAGTTTAGAGAGGGTGATGAATGGAAGACTGCCTTCAAAACCAAAGAAGGCTTGTACTAGTGGCTAGTCATGCCTTTTGGGCCAACCAATGCACTAAAAGAATTTTTGGGAAATTTTTTTATTGTGTATTTAGATGATATTTTGATTTTCAATAATACTAGATGAGCATTTAATGCATATTCGTAGATTCTTTGAGAAGTTAAGAGAGGAGAAATTGTTGATTAATTTGAAGAAGTGTAGTTTTGTGAAGAGGGAGTTAGTGTACTTGGGGTTTGTTGTCTCGACAGAAGGTCTTGAAATGGACCCAAAGAAGGTGAAGGCTATTCTAGAATGGCCTACCTTGAGAACTACTTTGAGGGTAGATCTTTCCATGGTTTGGCTAGCTTTTACAAAAATTTCAATAGAAACTTCAATATTATTTGTGTACCCCTAACTGAAACAATGAGAGGGATAGAAAATAGTTCAAGTGGAGCACAAGAGCAGTAAAAAGTTATGACATATTGAAGAAGAAGGTGACAAAGTAACATGTTTTATCCCTTCCATATTTCAATAAGGTGTTTTAGGTGGATTGTGATACTAGTGGTAATGCTATTGGAGTTGTTTTAAGCCAAGAAGGTAATCCCATTGCATATTTCAGTGAAAAATTAGATAATGCAAAGAAAAGGTATTTTGTGTATGATCAAGAATTATATGCAATAGTTCAGGCATTAAAGAAATGGAGGCATTATTTGTTGCCAAAAGAATTTGTTTTGTATAATGATCGTCAAGAATTATAGTACCTGAATAGTCAGGGAAAATTGAATAAAAAACATTTGAAATTGGTAGAATTTTTGCAAAGTTATACTTTTTCTTTGAAGCATGAGTGGGAGGTCTAACAGAGTTACAAATTCCTTGAGTAGGAGGCAATTTTTTTTTACAAAAATCTAGATCAAGGTGGTTGGGTTCAACGAACTCAAGACCTTGTATCCTGAAGATCTTGATTTTGTAGAAGCTTGGAAAGCCTACAAGGATCCTGTTACATTAGATGAGACAAAATGGTTGGATTTTATAATCCAAGATGGCATGTTGATTAGGGGAATCCAATTGTGCATTTTGAGGAGTTCAATGAGAGAGAACCTAATCAAGGAGAAGCATATGGAGGAATAGCAGGACACTTTGGTTGGGATAAGACCTATGCCATTATTAGTGAACATTATTATTGGCCTCAATTATCACAGGATGTGAAGAGATTTGTGAAAAGTTGCAAAGTATGCTAGATGGCTAAAGGAGTGAGCCAAAAAATAGGGTTGTATCAACCATTACTTGTACCAAAGAGGTCATGGGAAGATATAAGTATGGACTTCGTTCTTGGTTTACCAAGGACATTAAGAGGAAATGACTTGGTATTTGTGGTGATTGACAGGTTTTCAAATATGACACATTTTATCCCATTCCAGAAGACCCATGATGTTGTCCACATTGCTGATTTTTTCTTTAGAGAAGTAGTAAGACTACATGTTCTACCAAAAAGTATAGTTTCATATCGTGACACCAAATTTGTTGGGTACTTTTGGAGGACCTTGTGGAAGAAATTAAGGACAGAGTTGAAGTTCAGTTATGCACACTATCCACAGACTAATGGGTAGACTGAGGTATTGAATAGGAGTCTGGGTAACCTACTGAGATGCTTGGTAGGAGATAAACCCAAGGGGTGGACCTAATCTTACCCCAGGTAGAATTTTATTACAACAATTTTGTAAACAGGAGCACTGGTAGATCACCATTCCAAATTATGTATGGAGGTAGTCCCAAAACCACTCCAGAATTGAGGAAGGTGGACCAAGAGAAGAAGAGAAGTGTCAAAGCCAAAGACTTTGCAGAGCACATCAAGAACCTACATGAAGAGGTAAGGGAACACATTAACAAGATGAATATGTAGTATAAGGCTAAGGAAGATTAGAAGAGGAGGTATAAGGAGTTCCAGATTGGTGATGAAGTTATGGTCCACTTGAGGAAAGAAAGGTTTCTAGTGGGAACTTACAACAAGTTGAAGATTCAGAAGTTTTTTCCCCATAGGATTTTGAAGAAACATAATTTAGGGAACGCATATGAGGTATATTTTTTAGATGGAATCAATATTCCCCCTATGTTCAACATTGCAGATTTGACAAAGTATCATGAAGGTGGCACATAGGATGGACCAGCAATGGAACAGTGTGGAATTTTTGTACCTAATTAAGAGAGGGAGGAGATTGAAGCAATCCTGGATAGTTGTGTGGGAAGTAATACTAGAAACAGGAAATATGAAGAATATATGGTGAAGTGGAGATGAAGGCCTGTGGAAGATTCTTCCTGGTTGTCTAAGGCAGAGGTTGACCATTCGGGTTTTCTTCAACCATCTGAGACGTGGCAAGATCACTGCTCAAATTATCTCGAGTGTCTGATGCATGAGCATCTAGTGGTGTAAAGATAATCCTACATCACCCAAAATATTTTTCCTTTCTGTTAGCTTTTTGGTAGATGTTTTTACATTTTTGGATACCCTTTTCATTGAATAAGAATTCCCAACTTTCAAAACTGCCTTTTTGCTTTTTTTTGTTCAAACTGCTATTTTTAGTAGGTATGAATTTGAAGGCGTGAGGAGGTAGAAATTTATGGGAAGCTTCAAGATAGAAAAGTAGACAGTTTAGTGAAAGAATAAGGTCAAGATCATTCCCGGTTTGAAAGATATTCAAGTTTTAGTTTCCCAAAATTAACCTGAAAACTCTTCTAAGTCTGGTTTGAGGCACTAAACGGTCTCATGCAGGCCTAGAAATTGTTATAACTAGCAAAGTGGGTTCTTAGCATGTTCTAGACTCCAAGACCTTTCCAACAGTTCAAACAGTGTGTCAAACAAAGTCTCAGATCAAAAGTTATGGCATTCAAAAGTTGGTCATTTTTTGGAAAATTGCCAATTTTTTAATTTCAAATTTCAAATTTTGGCGCCCAACCACCTACATTCAAAATTAAAATTTTATTTTTGGCTCCAAGCCGAAAAAAGGTTATTTAGGACTCATTTTGAAAATTCTTGGGGGGGATTGGAATAGAGGAAAATGTATTGGGAAAGGGGGAATTTCTTTTTAGAAACAGTAAAAGTTGCATGTATTGCAACCTATGAAGATTTGATCCTCTGGAATGTAATTTCTCTATAATGAGAACAAATTGATAATAAATAAATAATAATTTTTTTATTTCCTCTATTGTGTGCTTTTTTGAGTCTCGGATCATGGCTCTCATCAACTATGATTCTCCTTGATTAGATTTTCTCTCATAGAACTCCGTGGAATGGACAATTTTCTTCCTCTAAAAATCATCCCATCTTGGATTAGGAAATCCAACCATCTTATCCTATCCAATGTAATAGATTCCAAACAAGCCTCCCAAGCTTCTACAAACTCTAGATCGTTAGGATACAAACTCTTGAGTTCATTGAAAGCAACAATCTCTATATTCATCTCTATCAACAAATCTTTCCTTCTACTCAAGGTATTTGCAATTATGTTTGACCTTCCACTCCTATGCTTCAAAACAAAAGTATAACTCTACAAAACCTCAACCCATTTTAAGTGCTATTGATTTAACTTTCCTTGACTATTGAGATACTGCAAAGCCTGGTGATCAATATATAAGAAAATTCTTTTGGCAACAAATAGTGTCTCCATTTCTTAAAAACTTAAACTATAACATAAAACTCCTAATCATAGACATAATATTTCTTCTTAGAAAATTTCATCTTCTCACTAAAATAGGCAACAGGATTACCTTCTTGACTCAAAACAACTCCAATGGCACTACCACTAGCATCACAATCTACCTAAAATACCTTGTTGAAATCTAGAAGTGCCAAAATAGGTTGCTCCATAACTTTCTTCTTCAACATATCAAAACTTTTTTCTGATCATGTAGTCCACTTAAACTCTTTTCTATCCCTTCTCATTGTTTTCGTTAGAGTTGCACAAATACTACTAAAACCATTGCTAAAATTTCTATAAAAACTAGCCAAACCATGAAAAGATCTCACCTCATTATAACTCCTTGGTGTAGGCCATTCAATGATAGATTTTACCTTCTTTGGGTCCATCTTAAGATCTTCTGCAAAGACAAAAAATCCCAAGTATACAAACTCTCTTTTCACAAAATTGCACTTCTTCAAATTGATCAACAACTTCTCCTATCTTAGCTTCTCAAAAACCTTTTTGATATGCATCAAATGATCCTCCAATTTCTTGCTAAAAATTAAAATGTCATCCAAATAAACAATGAAAATTTTACCCAAAAACTCTTTCAGTACCTCATTCATGAGTTCCATGAAGGTTCTCAGTGCATTGGTTAGCCCAAACGACATGACTAACCACTCATACAATCCCTCTTTGGTCTTGAAGTTTGTCTTCCATTCATCTCCTTCTCTAATCCATATCTAGTGATAACCACTCTTCATATCTATCTTCGTTAAGTACTTAGCTCCACTCAAATAATCCATGATGTCATCCATCCTTGTAAAGGGAAATCTATACTTAATGGTGATCTTGTTGATGGCTCTAAAATCTGTACACATCTTCCATTCCCCATCCTTCTTTGGTGCTAGTAACACAAGTACTACACATGGACTCAAACTCTCTCTGATCAATCCCTTCCACAACAACTCTTGTACTTGTCCATTCAACTTTTCACTCTCTACTAGATTCATATGATGAGCTACCTTATTTGGAAAACTATCTCTAGGAATCTAGTCCATCTGATCACTAATATTTCGTACTGGAGGAAAACCTTCAGGTATGTTATCAGAAATAATAGCTTGAAACTCATTCAAAAAATCTAAAACCTCTACAAGTACCTCACTAGTATCTTCTTTATCAATTCTAGGGTTCAATGCAAAACACATATGCTCATGCCTCATACCTTCTATGAATTTTCTTCCATCAACCAAAAAAATTCTTGCATTACTGCATACCATTTCTTCTGCCTCCCTCAATGGTTTCAACTCATGATGAATGTCATCCTTTGTCAAGGAATAGGTGTTAGCATTTCCATCATGCATTGCTCACTGATCAAACTACTAAGGTCTACCTAACAATATATGACAAACATCCATAGGCATAATATCACACAATACCTCATCATGGTGATTTCCAATCTTGAACTTTACCAAACATTTTTCATTTACCAAGGCTTTATGGTCCTTCTGCAACCAAGCAATCTGGTATGGAGTCAGATGCCTTCTTCTCTCCAACTGTAACTTAATAATTGATGTAGAGAAAGGGTATTCAAACTCTTGTCATTCACAAACAATCACTTACAAGTGCCTTTGTTCATCAAAATGTGGGTTTTCCTTCACAAACCATTGTTCTTCCTTGTAACCTTTTAGAAAGGAATTTTTGGACATAACTCCTCAACCCCAACTGATCTCCAGAAGATAAAACTTGTTTTAGATACCCATTTGGCCATTATTACACATATCTCAAAACTAGGGTAGGGTTCTTTGTACCAAAGACTTAAATTTTGATTGTCATATTCCTTAACTAGCCTAATTGACAACTAGGCATGCACCAAATGGGTTTGAGGCTTCAAAATATCTCACCTCCCATTCCAACACTCTCCACATGTCACACATGGCCCAATTCATCAACTCCTGCATCAAGAATCATTCCCCCAATGACATTCATCAATTTTTCCCAAACACTAGGGCTTCTAGGTCTGATACATGAAGATATCAGACCTTTTAAGCATCTCCGCATGTTCCAAACATCATCTACATCTTCAACCTAGGAAAATAAAAGTACACACCAACACCATCCATTCCACCAAGTTTCAAAAGATTCTACTAGGTGGAATGGAGTTTATTGCATTTTGCTTCTTCACTGGTTACCCTAACTAGGGTTTCAACCAGTCAGAAGTAAAATCAACACAAACTTGCTCAAATCACAATGAAATTACATGAAATCAATGCCAGTTGAAAGTAGATTCACAACCTTATCATTCATAATTAGTTTTAGTTCATCACAGGATTGTATAGATCTGTACCACTCATTTTAGTAGCAAAGTATGTTCAGAAAATGTAGAAAATGGAGTTTTGATTACTCCAATCTCTCAATTTTCAATAACCAAACTTTCCCTCGACCACACAAGGAATTTTTAAACGTTTTCCAACAGATTTCCAATGGCTAATAACTATATTTCAAATTATAAATCAACTAAACATCATTATGCCTACCTTTGACAACAAAATGCAAAAGTTGCTTTTACAACATTATGTAACTTTGACAATTTTTGCATTTGCACACTAACTCACCCCTAGGAACTCTTGAAATAGACCCAAATGGACATGAAATGGTCTTTGGAGACCTTATTGCATGAAAACAACTCAAACAAAAAAAATATCAACTTTTTACCCCCTGGGGAATGAAGACCTATGGGTGCCCCTGCACCATCCCTAAGGTTGATCAGAGCAATTACAGATCAATTATTGGTGTACTGTTATATCTAACTGCTACTAGAATGGATATCATGCATGAAATTTGTCTTATGGCCATATTTCAAGAAGATCCTAGAGAGTCATATGTTGCAACAATGAAGATTTTATTTAGATACTTAAAGGGAACTCTAGATCATGGCTTGTGGTATCCAAAGGATTTTTCCTTTGTTATCTTTAGCATTACATTTTGGAAAAAATGAAATTAAAACTAAAGAGTTCAGTTTGAATGGAAAAATATAGAAAAAAATATAAAGGACCAATGAATGTTGAGAGTTTTGGGCTGAAAAGTTGGTGAAGAAATAGAAAACTTCTTTTCATTCTAATTTTTGAGTTTTCAAAAATGGAAGAGGATATCTTTTTATTAATAGAAAAAAGGAGAGGTTTTGATTCATGAAAAAATTGACAGAAGCTTCAGAATAAAATAAAATATTGAGTTCTTGTTTTCTCTGTAAAAATTGTTTCCCTTTCATTGTTCTGGGGGAAAGGCTTTTCTGAATAGAAAAAAAATAGATTAAAAGTTTGATCAAAGAGTCTGGTGGAGACATTCTAGAGAAGTAAAGGGAGCTATTCAAAAAGGCTAGTTGGAATCAAAGGAAGGCTTCATCAAGTCCTTAGCAAGCACAAGACTTGAGGTTCCTTTATTAATATTTCATTGCTTGTTAAATTTGAAATGACAAATGTGTTGTTCTGTAAAAGAAAAATATTTTGAGGTTTTAAAATTTTTTGGGTAACAAATAAATGAAAGAAATTTATTTGAGTCTTTGAAAATGTTTAGTATTTTTATAATTTTGTTTATGGGAAAATTGTTCCCCTTTTAATATAA
>VDFB02341013.1:0-29480 GCA_007258455.2 Sequoia sempervirens
TGTTTCAACTGACCAACCTATATCATAAAATCTCATTCATATTATAACCTTGCATGATCTTATTATTGTTAAATTTGGTTGCCTTGGGAAACTTCACCGAAATTTGAGAACTTCTTTGATCCCCTTAAGAAATGTCATAGTACCACCCCTTTAAGACACATTGGTTTAGGGTTTAGGGTAATAGGATGACTTGAGTAAGGGGTTAATATTTTTGATTCATCACATATGCAAGAACATTAGTTTATGAATATTTTTGATTTTATAAATAGACTGACTATTTTCGTAATAGGAACACATAATTATGCATTATTAAGATTGAGTTTGATGTATACTTTAACTTGATATTTTTTTAATTGAATATAAGATTATTTTATTTAACATGTTTTTCATTAATATTGATTATATATATATGAAGTATAATATACCATGATAAAGTTGAATATTTCCCACTTAAATGAATTTTATGATATAAAATGTATAATAAAATTAGTTAATGTTGAATTTTTCCAAAGATCCAAAATCTTATTTTATTTTAGATTGTTTGGAATTGAAAGAACCTAAAAGAAAGAAAAGAAAAATATTTAGATTCTTTTAGTGTCTAGGTAACTAGTGAAAATTGAGATTTTAGACTAAACTAGAAGCCTAATTAACAACTAATTGACTAGAACAAGAGTTAAGATTGTCAAAAGACAAGAGACAACACATGCAAACAAGAAATGGAAACAAGGCATGACAAAGAGAGATCAAAACATAAAATAGAAATGAATGCAAATATTATCTAATTAAGTGACAATTGGAAATGGATTATACAAGGATTTAGGAGTTTTCTAACTAATTTTGCAAACAAACATTGAATATTTATCCATTGTAACGATCCACTAGTCCCACAAATAAAGTTTAACATATTGTTTTCTATTCTAATTATATCTATGTTAATAACATTTAATTGATTGTGTCTCTTGATGTATACACATTTAAATATATAATATTTATCAAATCCTATTTCATTGTCAATATCAAGGACCTTAATTTACTATGTATCAACCTAAATCTATCGAATGCTTTCTTCCATAGGCATGCCTACATACTTGTCTCCATACAATGCAGATGAAATTTAAAACATTTAAGCAATGCAAATGAATTTTTTCCATCGTAAAATATTCTTGAGCTTGAAATCGGGGTTTTCAAATGCAAAAATGATTTGTTTGATTTCAATTTAGGGTTTTAGCAAATTTTTTTGTTTGAATTCAATTTAGGGTTTCAAGAAGCAATTAGGGTTTTCAATGCATTTTTTTTGTATAAAATGTATAATAATATTAGTTAATGTTGATTTTTTCCAAAGATCCAAAATCTTATTTTATTTTGGATTGTTTGGAATTGAAAGAACTTAAAAGAAAGAAAAGAAAAATATTTAGATTCTTTTAGTGTCTAGGTAACAAGTGCAAATTGAATTTTTAGACTAAACTAGAAGCCTAATTAATAACTAATTGACTAGAACGAGAGTTAAGATTGTCGAAAGACAAGAGACAACACATGAAAACAAGAAATGGAAACAAGGCATGAAAAAGAGAGATCAAAACATAAAATAGAAATGAATGAAAATATTATCTAATTAAGTGACAATTGGAAATGGATTATACAAGGATTTAGGAATTTTCTAACTAAATTTGCAAACTGTAAACATTGAATATTTATCCATTGTAATGATCCACTAGTCCCACAAATAAAGTTTAACATATTGTTTTCTATTCTAATTATATCTATGTTCATAACATTTAATTGATTGTGTATCTTGATCTATATACACATTTAAATGTATCATATTTATCAAATCCTAGATTTCATTGTCAATATCAAGGACCTTAATTTACTATGTATCAACCTAAATCTATCAAATACTTTCTTCCATAGGCATGCCTACATACTTGTCTCCATACAATGCAAATTAAATTTAAAACATTTAAGCAATGCAAATGAATTTTTTCCATTATTAACTATTATTGAGCTTGAAATCAGGGTTTTCAAATGCAAAATGATTTGTTTGATTTCAATTTAGGGTTTTAGCAAACATTTTTGTTTGAATTCAATTTAGGGTTTCAAGAAGCAATTAGGGTTTTCAATGCAATTTTTGTTTCATTTCAAATTAGGGTTTTCAAATGTATTTTTTTTGTTTGATTTTGAATTTAGCTCCAAAGAAATTAGGGTTTTCAAATGATTTTTTTTATTTCCATTTCAATTTAGGGTTTCTCAAGCAATTTTTGTTTCCTCTCAATCTAGGGTTTTCAAATGCAAATTTTTGGTTTGATTGAACAACTTATGTTTCAAAAGCTAAATTTTGTTCTTAAGGTACAACCTGACACTTTTTCGCTTCTATTCAATATCTTGAGATTTTCTATTTATTTTTCTTCTACTTCTACAAATCATCATTTCTTCTATTACAGGTAAATAAAATACATTAAAATGCTAAATAAATTGAAGAAAAATGCTAAAATCTATTATTGTATTAAAAATTTCAAAAAAAAGAAAAAAAAGAAAAAAGATTGGGGGTAGAGGTGCACTTGGAGGTCGCTCTCATCATTGTCAGCTCTGTGAATAACCGAGTTTTGCTTATTTTTAAAAATAAATACCACTTTCAAATGGGATCCCAATATTTACAAAATAGGATCCTAATTTTTACAAATCGGGATCCCATTTCCCATTCACCGATTCGGGACCCATTAATAAACAAGATCCTATTTTTCTAAAAATAGGATCCCATTTAGAATTTAGGCTTGAGATCCTGAAGCTAAATGGGATTCTATTTTTTAAAAGTAGGATCTTGTTTATTGAAAAGTGGGATCCTATTTTTGGCAAGTCAATTTCATTTTTTTGCCTAAGGAAAAAACTTCCACATTTTGTGGACTCATCTTCTTGCTCTTACCCAACCCTAGGATGCCAATTAACTAATGCAAACTCTAATGCAAGCAAGATCTAGGATGATGATGCACTCCAAATCAAAATTATGATGCTCTAAATGCAGGTTCACCAAAATGAAATAACTAAAAATGGGATTTTTCTTTCATATGGTTTAGAACATAGAGAAAACACACTTCCCAATCATTTCATTAAATGCAAAGGAGAAAGAGATCTTGTAATAGGGCTATCCTAGGGTCTGATTATAAACTAATGAAGGTTTCACCACCAAGCTAGGGCTTGGAAAGACAAATGCAATGTAAATCAAAATGCTTAGACCCAGTATGATGTAATCTTTCACTAAATGACCTAGAAGTGCATGAAAATCATAACAAAAAGTTGTAAGATAAAAGGTGTGCACCTAGAAATTTGGAGATGACTGAATGAAGGCCTAAAATTTTAAAAACACTAATTTTAAAGCCTGTTAGGAATCATACACTAGTCTAGGCGATTTAGTCCTAGATTAGGGTTTTTGGGCATAAACTGATTTCTAGCAAAAGGGTGTCCAAAACTACAAAATTCTAGAAAATGACCTATACTGGGACTCGTATGCTAGAACTAGTGTATCAGTCTAGAGTTAGGGTTTTTTGGAACTTCAAGGTCTAAATCTGGTCTTCAATATCTGCTATGTCCTTTCCAATTTATTTCTAGATCCGAAACCTTGATTTGCACCTTATAGAAGTCTTCGAGATCTTCTTGATTCAAGGTGAAAATTTTGACAACTTTGAACACTTTGAAAACTTTCTCCAAGCTTTCTCTTCAATATGCCTTCAACCTAAACTTGCAAATCACACACTAAAGAGAGGGAAAAATGTTGTTTTGTTAGTGGAAAGGGGTTTGCCTTGGTCAAACCACGTTTTGGTAATCAAACCTTGAAATGAAATGAAATAGGAATGGAGAATGATGAATGAACAAAATATGATGTTGCAACTCACCAAACCCTAGCAATAAGAGGTTGCAAACATGTATGAGATGGCTCCAATAGATGTAGATCTTGACTCTTGCTTGAATGTGATAGATTTTGAATAGAATGTTAGCTTGAACCATGAAACCCTACATCACAATTGTTAGCTCAATGGTGACAATGCAGAGCACAAAACTTCCACACAATCCTCAAATTTGATAAAACTCATCCAATCATTTCACCTCGCAACTAGGACTCAAATTTCCTTACAAACTCTTTGTTTCACTACTTAACACCAAACATATAGATTAAGGCATAAAAATTCTTGTTGATTCTTCAAACCACAATAAAAACATCAATTTGGTTGATCAAACTCACCCCAACAATAACAACTCTAATATAAGAACTATCAAAAGTGGACTGTCCTAATCAACCCCTAAGCCCTTTTAGGCCACATAAACAATCAACACCAACTTCTAAAGCCCATTTCTCTTTACTAATATCCCAAAAAAATGTAAATATGTTTGCACAACCACTTTGAACCATTCCCCACTTTTCATTCTTGACATTTTATCAAACACTCATACTAAACCAACATTTTGGTCTCCAAAAATAAGACTGTCATACATAGATCAACACTTAAATGAACCAAAAATCCTTTAGTCCACCAAACCATATCATAAATGGGATCTAAACACCCTTAATCAGCCTTCTAAAACACTGTCACCCAAGTGGAACACCTTTTTATATCATCAAAACTCAAATTTTTCACTGACACAGTCAATTTCCAGATTTTTATGTAATTAACAGACCTAGGGCATTAATGTTTCACATGCTAACCATTGTATTTTGATCTAAAAAAATTTCAATATGAGAGAACATGCAAAAATAATCCTTCTCACCAAAATTTAGGATTTTCCACCAAGTAGAATGGAAGAAACTCAATTATGATTGCCCACTGCTAATACTCCTAGAACAAGGTTTCAACCTCTAGAGAAAATGCGTTTATAAATTTTACAACTTTGATGGATTTTGATGAAACAAAATGCAAAAGAAAAGTAGATTCACAAGGCTAAGCAACATAAAATGGAGAAGTGGAGGTTATATCTCTATAGAATGCAAATTTATACAAAGGCCCTAAAACATAAAAAATTTAGAAAATTAACATAAAATAGTGTTCTTCATTGAATACTTTAATCATACATCCTCCTCCAACTTGCCTTGAAATGTGTGAGGCTTAAAAATGCCTTAAATAAACAAACCCAATTTCTAAACCTAACTTCTCAATTACCTAACTCTTCACATTCCTCCTTACAAATTTGTTGCATTTTTGTAATTTTGCATTGATAGCTTTTGTCAATTTTTGTAACTTTAACATTTAATGCCCAATGACCTTAAAATGATTATCTAGACCCTAAAAAAAACTTAAAATGGAATAATATACCTTATTACAACCTTAGGACATCATTTTTACATCAAAACCTAGAAGTTTCCTCATGGAGGCATATTCTTGCAAGGGTGCACTTGCACCATTCTCTTCGGCCAAAAAGAATTCCAAGTCCTCTTGGATCATCAAATGCTCCTCCTTGTAGTCTTTTATGCCCTGCAACCTTCATCTTTACCTTTGGTTTGAGTTGGTCTATTCCGACTTGCTTCGATTTTATCTTACCACTTGGAATTTGCTTCTTCATGCCCTAAAATATTACAATCTCCCTTTGTCCTTCTTCAAACTGTTGCATCTTGATCTTCAAATTGTTCCTTGTCCAAAGCATTATTACAACAAAGAAATGATACATTATTTCTATCACAATACCTCTATCTTTCTTCAACTCTTTGTAAATCTCCAAGATCAATTCATCCATGATCTTCTCTTCATCCAATCTTGACACCAACTCAATATCCTTTTCCTCTAAAATAAGGTCCTTTATCTCTGCTACTCCTTCACCTTCATGCTTGGGAATGGCTGCAATATCTTTGTCTTCATCCATGAATTCTTCTTTTTTATCTTCAAACACTTCTTCCTCTTTTATCTTCATTTGTCTTCTCCTTTTGACTATCTTCTTAATGGGACATACCATCTTCCTTTTCATTGTCAAATGCTAACTTTGTGCTTGTCTAAGCAACTACTTCATCCTCAACTGAGACTCCTAGAACTCCAAATCCAATCTTCTTATGTCTCGCTTTAGTGCTTCTATCTCTCTATAAAAAATTTCTTGCCTCTTTCTCTCTTTTCTTCTTTCCTCTGCTTGCAAATTCCTTCTCAGCAAATCTATTTTCTCTTTACTCAAGCAAGTCTCTCCTTGCTTCTCAACTCTCACCTAGGTCTTTCCACTTTTCCTCTACTCTAGTTCCTTTGGCTAATGTTCCTTCCCAACTCCGCACAAACACAAAACACAAACCAAAAACACACAAACTCTTCTTTCCTTAAACCTTTCTCGAGTTCATACCAAATTGATGACAATGCAAGAGCACAAAACTTCCACACAATTTCAACTTGATAAAAGCTCATCCAATGATTGACTGTCCTTGCATCTAGGACTCAACTTTCCCTTACAAAATCCTTGTTTCAACACACCAAAACAGAGATTAAGGCATAAAACTTCTTGTTGATTCTTCAAACCATAATAAAAAACATCAATTTAGTTGGATCAAGCTCAATTCCCAACATATACAACTCAAATATAAGAACTTTCCAAAAGTGAACTCTCCTAATCAACAATTAGGCCTTTTAAGACCACATAAACAATCAACACCAACTTCTAAAGCCCGTTTATCTTTACTAATATCCAAAAAAAATGTAAATATTTCTACACAACCATTTTGAACCATTCCCCACTTTTCATTCTTGACATTTTATCACTCATACTAAACTTGCATTTTGGTCTCCAAAAATAAGACTGTCATACACAGATCAACACTTAAATAAACCCAAAATCCTTTAGTCCACCAAACCCTATCAAAAATGGGATCTAAACACCCTTAATCAACCTTCTAATACACTTTCACCCAAGTGGAACACCTTTTTATATCATCAAAACTCAAATTCTTCACTAAACTTAGTCAATTTCTAGATTTTATGCAAATAACAGACCCAGGGCATCAATGTTTCACATGCTAACCATTGTATTTTGATCTAAAACTTTGAAATACGAGATAACATGCAAAAGGAAGCCTTCTCACCAAAATTTAGGATTTTCCACTGAGTAGAATGGAAGAAACTCAATTATGATTGCCCACTATTACCCTAGAATAGGGTTTCAACCCGCCTGGAGGAAAATGCTTATAAATTTTACAAAATTTGATGAATTTTTATGAAACAAAATGAAAAAAAAAGTATATTCATAGGGATACAACATAAAATGGAGTAGTGGAGGTTATATGAAAAAATTTTATCTGCACAAAGGCCTGAAACATAGAAAATGCAAAAAATTAACATAAAATGATGTTCTTCATTGAATACTTCAATCATATATCCTCCTCCAACCTGCCTTGAAATGTGTGAGGCTTCAAAATGACTTAAATAAAAAAACCTAAATCCTACACCTAAATTCTCAACTACCTAACTCTTCACATTCCTCCTTACAAATTTGTTGCATTTTTACAATTTTGCATTGACAACTTTTGTCAAGTTTTTGCAACTTTAACATTTAATGCCCAATGGCCTTAAAATGACTATCTATACCCTAAAAAAACCTAAAATGGCATAATTTACCTTATTACAACCTTAGTACATCATTTTTACATAAAAACCTATAAGTTGCCTCAAAGAGGCATATTCTTACAAGGGTGCACCTGCACCACTCAAGAACAAACACGATGCATGATGAATTTGACATGATGCTTGATGCTTGAATAATGTTCTAAATCACTTGATAATAAACCCTTGAATGCTCTTGTAAACACTTGAATTCTCTTGTGAACTCAAACTTTCTATAAGAATGCTCATTCAACTTGCTAGGTGTAAAATGAGTGAAAAAAACTTGTATTTATACTTAATTATGCAAAATTCCCAAAATTACAACACTACAAGTTGACATCAGATCTAGGAGGATAAAATCCAACCAATAATTTGAATTAATTTTAATTTTGGGCCACACAGGACTCATACACCCAAGGTGGCCTATGAGTCCAATTAGGCATAAATTATGGGACCAACTTCAAAAATGCTTAGAAAGATGTAAAATCCAGATCGAGACCCAAAACCCTAGGTGGGACTCATATGCCCAAGGTGACGTATGAGTCCCAGATCACTAAATATGGGCCACACAACCTAAAAACACCTAAATTATGATTGGATGTTGATTTATGTCAGGATTATCCTTTGAAAAGATGCATTAAACGGGGCTTGTGGATGAAAAATAAGGTCAATTAAAGCATAAAGAAGCCCAATTATTTAATAAAAAACCCTAGAAAAGTGTGAAAGTGTGTTACAACACTTTACAACACTCCAAATAAGGTACCAATTTAGCTCACAAGGGCCAAATACCTAATGTGAATATGTTAGACGTATTACAACACTAAATCAAGGCCATGTTAGGGAGTAATTTTTCTGTCATTACACTTCCAATGATGTTGAAATATCTCTTCTCTAGCGATGGTTGTTGATTCAATGCCAATTAGCACTTGGGTTTTGTGCAGGGACTTTAATATGGTTGAGATGACATATGATAAAGATGGGAAATTGCTTTTTTGCTAGAAAACTAGTGATAGAGAGATGTGATATTATGTGAAAAAAAGTTGGGTCTTTTTGATCCCAACTTGGGTTGTTGCCATACCTAACCTTTTTGGAATATGTGGTGTAACTTCCAAGTTGGCTTTGACAAGGTCTTTAAACACCTCAATTATGCTGTATGCTTTCTACACAATATTTTTCTCTCACTAGTTGTTTTTTGCTTTCAATAGAGCCTTTGTCAAACGTCACATTGTCAAGCCACTTTCCCATCCAATTGAAGATTGAATGGAAAGTGGTGCCTCCCTAGTTTTGTAAACTATGTTAGTGTAGGATATTCTTTAGAATATTTCTATGGATTATTCCTAATTTAGAGATAAGCTTTCTTACGTTTGTTTCCATTTTTAATTATAGTTTCATTGACTTTTGTATGTTACAAGTCTTTGATTAGTGGAGCTACATGCCTATTCTTAGGACCCTTCACCATAATTCTAGGAGGCAGTTACTCTCATTTGCACTATATACATGTAAATCTATTGTAAGTTAATTAATTATGGGTTATTCCATCTTTCTATATTATCTTTTGTTTGTAATATTTAATAGTGTTTTCTAAATAGCTTGCAAGACATGTGATTGCTGGTCTTTCATTACCCTACCACTATAGACAATCAATCTAGTGTATCTTGGTAAAATCTATTTGGTATCAGATATTTTACTAGAAATCAATTGGTGGTATGGTATTATTTGTTGAGCTATTTATTTTTTAAGAATACTAGTTGTATGCAATTTGTGTTTTTTGGTGTATTTTATTCATAAAAATATGCAAAGGGTTTTGATTTGTCATTTGGCCAATTAAAAAATATTTATAAGCTACACCAAGTGTGCTGTTGTAGAGATTTTTTGAAGAGGGATTTTTTTTCTCTCTAGCAGGCATGACTTGGTGTTTCCTTTCTCTTGTGTAGGTGTTTTATCTTCTTGTATGTTCTTTGTGCAACCATTTTTGCAATAGAGAGCTAACATAATTTAAAGGTGTGACTTGTGCATGGTAAACCCATGGTATATAGAATTATGCACTATGATAACACTTGGAATTTTTCTTGTGCTTGTATGGTGAGTTGAAAGGCTCATGTGGCAAGGTCAAAGTTTGGTGATCAAATAAGGAGTTTGAAAAAGCATTTGCAAGCTGCATGCATTTGCATAGGTGGGATGTTGGTGATTAAATATATCAGATGCCAAAGGTAGTACCTAATTAGTCATTCATCAACACTAAGTGATGTAAAAATTTAGAAAGTTTCAGTAAGAAATTTGCAGTTTTGAAGGTGATACTCAAATGTATGAATTCCTTCATATCATAAAAACATACTATACTTCCTCCAGCAACATACATATAGATTATAAAGTTGAAACACAAGTTGGAAGAATAAAAGGATATATTTTAGGCACCAAATGGACTGCCTACATAGTGTGCAATAAGATATACTACTCATTGGATTAATTCAATAAATCTACTTTTTGTGTTTTCTTTTAGTGTTGAAGTACTTTATGTTAAAACTTATTCTCGAAGTCCCATTTTAATGTTTCTTGATTCTATTTTATATGTAAATCAAATATGTATTATTATATTTCATTAGAGACACATGTGATAATTAAGTTGAAATGGCTAAAGCCTATAGGGTGCAACTTCATATTACCCCATTTGATTGTCACCCATCAACCTCTCCCTAATCAATATAAGCCTTTGGATTTGATTATAACATAATGCTTTTTATTTGATACATAAATTAAAGTAAAAATTTAAAATACACACCTTCTTTCTCATTGAAATAGTTTTTAAATTATTTCTTCATTTAATTTTTATTCTTTTCTATTAAATATAAATGTATAGTCTTATTCCTCATTTTTCTTTTATTTCCCATCCTCTCCAAAATATGTGTCACAAAAATATTTTCTTTTGAATTTCCTTTAAAAAATATCCAAAATGTGAACTCAAAAATACTTTTCTCTTCAAAAACTCTAAAAATGTGAGTATAATTCTTTTTTTTAAGATATAAAGTAATTTATGATCTTCTATTTATATAGGAATATTTTAATTCAGATAAATAAACTTCATTCGAAGGTATCTGTATTATAATATTATAATATTTATTCTTTTATGTTGACCAAAATGACCTTCATTTGAAGGCATTTGTATAGGAATAATTTAATATTTTGTAGGTTGACCAAATAAAATTCATTAGAAGGTGCTTTTGAATGAAGGTCCTTCGATACATTTGAGCTAAGGTACCTTCATTCAAATTTACCTTCGAATAAATGTCCTTTAGATGCCATTCTCCTTCTAGTCTCATAATTCTCTTAAGAAATTTTTGTTTCAAAGGCTAGGTTGGACCATCAAATTGAGTCACTAGTACATAATATTTTATAAGATTATAGTATCTCTTAGAGTAAGCTTTCCAAAATTATAATTTTGAATACTTTTGATTTATTATTATATTTATTTTTTATTTTCTAGTGAACATAGGATTTTCACCAAACATCAAGGTCTCTTTTCCACATATGTATAAAAATAGGGGATTTTTTTGTGTGTACTATGTATTGATGTTCTTGTTTAAAAAATAATAATTTGGATATATATATATATATACATATATATACATACATATATATGTATATACACACATATATTCATATACATGTATATACACATATATATTCATATACATGTATATACACATATATATACATATAAATGTATATACACATATATATACATATAGATGTATATACACATATATACATATACATATATAATGGAATAAAATTGTTTGTCATAATTAATCTCACATCAAAAATTAATAATAAATAAACTATGAAACAAAAAGTATAAAAAAACATATGTACACTAAATATGAAACAACCACTAGGTTATAAGGTGCATGGACATGAATACAAGGTCTAATATTGAAGAAGTCTCTTTATGGTCTCAAACAAGCACCAAGAGCATGGTATAGCATGATTCATTCATACATGAAAAATAATAGATTCAACAAAAGCAATAGTGAACCCACATTGTACACAAAGATCAACAAAAAAAGGTCAAATTTTGATTGTGTGTTTATATGTTGATGATTTGATTTTCATTGAAAATTTGTCTATCTACACATTTAAATCAACTATGAAGAAAAAAATTGAGATTAATGATATTTTTTGAGGAATTGAAGTTGTTCAATTAGATAACGGAATTTTTATTAGTCAATATGAATATGAAAAGGATGTGTTGAGAAGGTTAAGGATGTTGAATTATAATCCAACATCTACTCTTGTTGCAATAGGCACTAAAATTAACAAAAAAAAAGGGCATAATATTAATTTTGCAATGTTCCAAAGACTAATTTGAAGTTTGATATATCTTAAAACTACAAGACCAAATATCATGTATGGGGTTAGTCTATTTTCAAGATTCACGGAGTCAAAAAAAGATTCACGTTGACAAGTTGAAAAGATGATATTGAGATATCTGGCAAGAACAAGAGGGTATGAAATTTTACATTCCACAACTAATGATTTTGGTTTGATTGGTTATACTAATAGTGATTTTGCAGGTAACATTGATGATAGGAATAGTACTTCTAGATATGTGTTTCATTTTGAGACATGTGTACAATCTCATGGGCATCGAAAAAGCAACCCATAGTGACATTTTCATCAACCATTTAAATAGAGTATGTAGCAGCCACAACATCATATAAAAACAGTTTGGATAAAGAGAGTACATTGATAGATTTACTGCTAAGAATAGGAGGAATCAACACCAATCTTTTGCAACAACAAATCAACAAATACATTGTCAAGAGTAATGTTTTCACAAGAGAAGTAAGCACATTGATACAAGATACCATTTTATCAGAGGGTTAGTGAACAATGGAGAAATCTATTTGGTGTTTTGCAGATTTGAAGACCAATTAGCAAATATATTTAACAAGGCATTAACAAAAGAAGAATTTGAAGCATTTAAGACAAAGGCTAGGTGTTGTAAATGGTGAAGCAAATTAATGGTAGAAATTAAGGGGAAGTGTTAAATAGAATAAATAGAATAAATAAATAAATTGTAATTTCTTCCAAATTGCACGAGGAGAAAACTAAGAAAACTACAATTTTGCATAAATAGAATTTGCATTCTTAAAATTTTGTAATTTGCATGTAGCTTGCATGATAGTTTCGAGAATTTTTCTACATGATCTATGCCCTCCATGTATGAGGTATTATGTAACTGTTTTATTTATGCAAATTGAATAAAGATCTGATTGCTGTAGCAATTCGTTGTGTTTTGTTCGTCTTTGTCCACCACATTTGCTAACTTAGCTGCAGTCAAACTATTTGTTATAAATTTTGAAGGTTTGTTTAAAATTTCAATTATATTTTACAGTAAAAATTACTAAATATAGCCATCAAATATCGTTCAGATTTCTATCTAGTTAATTCTGTCCATAGGACACATCGTCCTCCCTAAATTATTTATTCATGAAGTCGTCTGCATTGTTCTTGTAAATTATTGATGAAGTCCTCTCCATTGTTCTTGTAAATTCCGGGTTTTGTTTGTCCTTGTCAATTACTTATTTACGAGGAGTATATTCCCTGGCTTAAAGTATATTATTATTGTGATAGATTTCCCCGTAATATTAAATTTGGTATATAATTGTTTATAACAAAAATATTTGAGTTGCCGGTTTTTGTTATATATTCCATCCATATGTATACGGCTGAAAGTATACATATAGAAATGATAGATCTCCCTACAATATAAAATTTCTTATATATCCGTTTGAATCTGAGAAGCCTAGACTCAGAACAGTGCTGTACAGAGGAATACGAAATGGAATTCCGTCCTTTGAATTTTGGGTTGCTGTGTACGATTCTGATGTTCATGGTTTGCGTTTTGGAGGGAGGCGGTGCTTTGGGAATTGGTGGGCATAGCAGGATGTCATCGACTCTCGGGAAGAATCGATTGCGAGGGAATTTTGTGAAGTTAAGCAGATCTCGAAGCAGTAATTCTCACGTTTCAAGTGCGCCTACATTGGAAGCGTACAACTATACCCAAATTCTAGACCATTTTGGATACACACCAGAGAGCTATCAAACCTTTCCCCAGAGATATTTCATAGACAAGTCCAATTGGGGCGGCGCTCAAAACAATTCTCCCATATTTGTATGGTTAGGTGCGGAAATTGACATTACCCACAGCTTAAGCGTGGGCGTTATGAAAGATCAGGCTCCTAACTTCAAAGCTCTTGTGGTCTTCATGGAGGTAATATTACAGTTTCTCATAATTTCCATATTCTGTGTGTTATATTACAGAACAAGTTGAGTAGGATCAGTCGTTTTCTTTGGGCTTCTGCTTCGATATGTCATTAGGGCTAATTGTGGTAAGGTATGTAGCACCGTTATTATGGGACGTCAATGCCATTCGGGGGAAAGGAGGAGGCGTTTGCAAATGCGAGCACAATGGGTTACTTCACATCCACGCAGGCCTTGGCTGATTATGCGACCGTCCTTGTCTATCTGAAGAAAACATTAAAAGCTGAGAATTGTCCAGTCGTCGTGTTTGGTGGATCGTATGGTGGAAGTAAGTAGGATTTCTTTGACATGAATCAATATTCTCTGTTGGAAGTAAGTAGGATTCAATGATTGAAATGGTATTATGCAGTGCTAGCTGCATGGTTTCGCCTCAAGTATCCGCACCTAACAATCGGCGCCCTCGCATCATCTGCACCTCTTCTTTACTTCGACAACATTACCCCCACCTATGGTTATGGCAGCGTTGTCACCAAAGATTTCAGAGTATGCTATTGCTCATTCATCTCTTTCAGCTTAATCTTACCTTATTATCATTAAATTTGACTTTTGAGAACATGGCACAGAATGCAAGCGACATCTGCTACAGAAGAATTAATGAATCGTGGGATATGATGGACAAAATCGCGTCTAGCCCTCAAGGCTTGCTAAATCTAAGCAAACTATTTAACACTTGCGAGTAAGTAACATCAACCACTTATATTAAGCATCCTGTAATCAAAATCTCTTGACCGGGTATTTCCTGTCGCAGGAATATTACGGACATGGACGAGCTGTACGATGTGCTTGAATCAATGTACAAAATCGCAGCACAGCACGATTTCGAGCTAGTTGAAGGAGTAAATACACTACCCAAACCATCTCGCAATAAGAATTTTGTTGCTTTTTAACTTAGTTCTATTATGTAACGTGGGCTTACTGCAGATCTGCAACGCCATCAATAACCTACCCGGAGATGCAAACACTGTTAGCAGAATAGCTGCTGCAGCAAATTACATGTTAGAAGGCCAGTGCTTGGATTTGAGTCCTCCAAATCTCACTTATAACGGATGGTATTGGCAGGTCTCTGAGTATTCTTTCTCTTCAGTATTAGAATGAAATGAAATTGGGCAGCCCGTCTAACAGTTTCCTTAATCCACAGACTTGCACTGAAATGGTGTTTCCAATAAGCAATCCTCCTGGCACCACAATGTTTCCGCCTTCCAACTTTGATATTAAGTCCTATTCCAGGGATTGCAACCTTACGTACGGTGTCCTGCCACGCCAACATTGGGCAACAAGTGAATTCGGAGGACATGTATGCAAATTTTACTCTACTACTAATTTTGTTGAAATTTTTTACAGTTAAGTCACATCTTAGTCAAATTTTAACTACAGTTAAACAGACACAAGAATTTGGTTTGGGATTGATTATTGTTAGGATAGCTTTGGTTATAATTAACGCGCAGGACTTAAAAAGAGTGTTGAAAGATTTTGGAAGCAATATAATTTTTTCCAATGGGTTAAGAGATCCATGGAGCAGTGGAGGGTATGTCATTCATCTTGTGAGATTTCATTGCTATTAATCTTTGTATATTTTTTACCTTTAATTAACTGGGCATGTTATGAATGGAATTTCAGTGTGTTGGCGAATATTTCTGAAAGTATTGTAGCCATCCCCACGGAAGAGGGTATGTTCAGAATTTATTTATTTTCGATCCCCAAATCAAATAGAAATTGTATTATCTTAAAGAATTGAACGTCACGCAGGAACACATTGTGAAGACGTTGCATTTCCAAGTGCTAGTGACGATCCAGTCTGGCTGAAAGAACAACGGCAAAAAGAGATAATGATCATCCAGAAATGGATTAATGATTATAAAAACTAATTTGAATCGCTTTATGCCAATCAACAATGCCTTCTCCATTCGCTACAATCATCTAAAAGTGGTGATTATTGAAGCCCTTTCATGACAATGAAAGGTCAATTATAATTATTTATTCTGAAACGTAAACTTTAATTAGCTGTATGATAGGTAGTAGTTTGATATCGTTAGACCCTAGAAAGCTTATTGAAGCTTTAATTGTAATTGACGTTGCATTTTGTCTATAATTGACATTTGACATTAGTCAAGGCAATTTGAATAATAGAAAAATATGTTTTGTCTTTAATATAAATATTAATTTAAATTTATATTAGATTTTAAAATTTTATAAAGATTTTTTTTTTATGAATAGGCATGCATCTATATACATTAATAAAATAAATAGAAATACATATTCACAAAAAAAAAGTGGGTGGTAAAAAGGCACACCTCTCGAGTCATATAAAATTAAATGGTAACTGGTATTGGCATATAAATTTTATCACCACAATTTAATACATTAAATTTTATGATTGATATATTATCTTAAAATAGAGATGCCATTGAGATCAATTTTCTTTCAATTGTTCATATTATAAATAACACAATTTATTTTTTCACCTTGAATGATTTATTATCTCTATGAAATAGAATGGTAAAGCCTCTAAATTTTATCTTAGAGTATTTATTAAGAGAAGTTAAGAGTCATCAAGAGAGAAAATACGAAATACTAAAAATACATAATAGTTGCTAAAACAACATTTGTGATGGACCATTATTTTTTATTATAATTAACTAATTAGAATCTTAAATGATGAATTTTAGTAATCAATTTTTTCAAACCCCTTTTATAATAAATCTATTGCATTACATATCTATCTATCTATGCATTGAAGATATTTCAATGTCTGTGCATACCGGTTCATTGTTGCATAATATTCATGATAAGCATGGTTGTGTGTGAAAATAAAATCATATATGGAGGCACCATATAATAGAGTAGCAATATCAAACTAGCTTGAAGCAAAAATACCATCCATACTCTTTGAAAAATGAAATATTATTATATCATGTGGGATGACATATTATGGATATCAAACAAATGGTGGATGATATATTTATTTTAAGAAAGCTTCTATATAAGCTAGTAAATAAAGCATAACCCCTTCTCATTATAGACAAAATATGTTAGAAAAATTATTTCCCATGCATATTTTGATACAAATCAAATATTAAAAATATGTTGAAATACAATAATATAATTAGAAAGACGAAACAAACCCTACAAGATTATAAATAAACCTTAAAAATTTCATGACAATTTCATTCCTTGAAACAAACACTTTCAAAGGAGATTGAAGATTTCTTTACGACGCCAAGATACAATAAGAACAATGATACATTTGCTAACTTAACTTTTGTCCTTACACCCTAATTTCTAGTTGACCTAAGACTATCAATAAATTCATTTCTTCCATTCAAAATAATTTGAAAATAAATCATTAACCTATTTGATGGGAGTAGCTAATCCTTCAAAAAACAATTACATAGGTCATGTAATTCTTCTCTAACAATTCTTACCTACTCATAGTTGGATTTTTTTTTTTTTTGTAAAAAATGTTCATAGAAACCTTTTCATCCATTACAAAATATACACTCTCAATGTCCTAAGATCTCCAAATCTTTTAAAACTTTAGCATCTCTTGGCAAAAGAAGACTTTATTTCTCTAAATAAAATTTCTCTTACAAATTCATAAAAATAACTAACCATGAGAATTGATAAAAACTTACTCTCCAACCAACGAGTGAGAGAGATAAAGAGATTGAATCCAACCTCAATACAATTGATGAAACATATCCTTTCTCAAATAAAATATATACAACTTAATGTATCAATAACAAAGTTAAGAAACCCTTAAAATAGTTAGTCTTGATTTGATTCAATTTTTGCGTAATGTAATGCCAATTTTTCTAATATAATCCATGACAAAATGCTAAGATGAGGTCTCCTTTTATAGCCTTCCAAAATAAACTAAAAATAAAAATAAATTTCAAGTAAGTTTATTTTTCAAAAAATAAATTCAAACAAGTTTATTTTCTAGATTTTTTTTTAAAAACAAGTTTATTTTTCTAGAAGGTTTGATGTAAAGGAAGTTAATGTGCAAGTGAATATAGAGACTCTTCACCAATATTTTACACATTTATTAAAAAAATAGCTAGGTGAAGATAAAGAACTATCCAAATATTTTAGCTTACTCTGTTAGGTATTCTTTGAATTACCTGAAGGAGAGAGGCAGAGGAATGAAATACAATCTAAAAAAGAGAGCAGGCAATTGAAACATAAAGCAACTCGCATAAACTGAAAATGATTTATATTCCAACCACTTTAGAAACTACAAACTTAGGAACTTTCTTTCAAAAATCATAAAACAGAGTTGCTCTTTTATATTCAAAAAATAAAAATGGAAATCATCCACTGTTTTGTGGTTGCTTCTTCAAAATCCTTGTTACAATAGAAAACACACATTTTCATACAAAAGATCACCCCCTGTTTGAAGAGTTGTTGCTACAACAATATATTAACTGCTCTCTTCCATATTTTCATTACAAAAAGGAACTATTAAAAACCAACGTATATGCCCAACAAGATGAAGGCAATAAACAAAGCAAAGGAAAATTAATTATTAAAGAATTTTGATATCATTAGAATCCTATGGAGGAGATATACATTTAATTCAATTATCTAGATACATACAGTGAGAAGATAGGATGGTGGCGTGAGGAAGAAGTAGAAAATATTTTGGCACTACAAAAAGGAGATGGAATACAATGAAGTGAAAGATAATGTTACAGAGGAGTTAATGCAAGTGGATAGGTAGTTAATGAGTTAATGTTAATAATTTTAGTTACAATAGTTATTTAAAATTTATTTTAATTAATAATCTTAGGAATCAAAAGTAAATGAGAGATAATTGGGAATCCATAGTAGATTAATTCTCAATGAATACAATTTTTTAATAAATTTATTCTTAAAAAATTACAATTGAAAAGTTAAATAAAATTTAAATTTTTAAATAATTAATTTTTTTAATAATAATAATTTCTCTCCAAAATTTAAGGTATGATATAATTTTATCTCTATTTTAGTTTTATATTTATTAGACCTATATGCACATCTATATTTGACCTTTTTGTCTAGGTTAATCAATCAATTGATTGATTATTATTTAATTATCTTAAGATACATATGCATACAAATACATGGTAGACTTGAAGTTGTGGATTAACTAATATTTATGAAAAGTATGGAACATTAAAGGATTCTCCTTTTTTAAAGAGTTATTAGTCATGCCTTTAATTACTAATATTCAATAAAAAAGTATTCTTTAAAAAAGTTAGTCCATAACTTTAGGTATGGCATATTTTTTGCAATGCTTATGTGGTACTAGATAATTTATTACTTTGATGTTATTTATTTTGATTATTTTTTATTTGAATATTAGTTATGATGGTCATCACTAATGACTTTTTCAAAAAAGAAAGATCTTTAATATTCAATACTTTTTATAAGTAGTATTTAGTCCATAATTTTGGAAATAAAAGCATTATTATGCATGTGATTTATGGGTTAGTAGTAGTAAAATAAAATGGAGACAAGTAGAAAAGATTCAAAAGTAGTCAATTACAAGGAAATTGAAAATAAAAATATCAGTTTTTTATGAATTGCTTCTAGTAAAAACATGCTCCTTAATTGGTGTAGGAATTATGGTTTGATTCTTTAGATATTAAAAATTTGAACAAATGGAAGCAAATAGATGACCTAACACCAAATAAATTTTGAACAAAATAAAAAAGACTTAGATAAAAAAAATAATAAATGGATGATCAAATAGAATAACAACTTGAATTGTTGTCCAAATAAAAACAAATATGTAAATGCATTTATTTAGGAAGAAAGCGAAAATATTATATTGATAAATTTTATACCATTTGATCAGCACATAAAGGATTATATAAGGGAAAATATCACTTAGAGAGTAAATATGTTCATAGTCCAATCAAAGATTCACTCACACCATCTTTGATCCAAAAAAAAAAACATATCTCACCAAAAGAAGAATGTGATGATACAATACACATATTTTGCATTGTTAGAATAATTGAATTAAAAGGTATGCCTTGTTTTGAGGTGACGTGACCAAAGTCTCAAGTGATTCCCCACCACTTGCTATAACATGAGAAACATGTTATTATAGACTATTTTTTTGGAAGCCAAGTGTATACAAGGATTTGTGTACACATGTATCTATGCAACAAAAAATATATGGCGTTAAAAGAAAAAGCACAAAACCCACACTCATTATCCTCCTTACCATATTGGCATCATGGAGCCTCGTGGACTCTATCATGCCCATAATTTTCACTAGAAAAACCAACCAATTTTTTTTTTGTTCTTAGAACAAACATTAATTAAGCTAATTAATGTTGTAAGTGTTTGAAGTGTAGCAAACAATAGGATGAGAGTTGCACACCTCCAAGAAGGAACTTCATAAATTAATTGCAAGACTTGAAAGACTAATGAAAAAGACGAAACTACAAGCCATCACAATCTTAAAGATGTCATCACCGTAGGTTCAATGAGGATAGAATAGTTGTCTACAAGTAATAATTGCTTTTATGCTTAGGTAAATTATAGCCCCATGTTTAAGATTAGTGTCTCCATTTATTTTATTTATTTCTCTCATTTTTTTTATTTTTTAATTTTTACACTACTATCATTTAATATTAATGTTAATATTATCATAATAATAATCCCACCATTATGGATTAATATTACTACCTCCATCCACAAATAGTAAAAGAAATATCAATATTGGTATTCCCTCTATGTATAAGAAAGTAACCTTGTACTGACCCATAGATGATGCAAACATTAAATAATGGTTATTGAATATTAAAATTGTTAGAATACCAATATTAGTATTGATATTGGTGATACTCTTAATGTCAACAATATTGATATAGCCTATTATCTTAATAGTAATATTACTGATATTATTGTGTTTGGGTAAGTATATCAACATGGTACTTACTAATATCAATATTACTATTTCACCCAACAAGGATTAATGTGGCATATATTTTATTTTATTTTACTAATGAAACTATTAAATATAGGCATTGTCTCTTACTCCATTTACTATATTATCTATTTCTATTTGTTTATTTATTATTTATGTTATTTATAATATTCATATACATACTCTTTTATTCCTTGATACCTATAATTCTACCTATCCCATAATGGTGGTTTTGCCATAATAATATCAACATTATTGTTTATATTATTATTATTTTCTAAAATAACTCTATAGTAATAAAATGTTATAATAATTCAGATAAGCTTATTTAAATTACTCCATTTGGGCTTCTTGGTAATATTAAAATTAATCATAATATCAATGCATGCATTTAGTCAAATGTTAAAACTTGAGTGGGTTTTAAGTGCCGAGGTAACTATCCATTTAATTGATTCTCTTTCATTTGCTGATGTTAATTGTATTTATTGCTGCTATTGTAATTATTGCAGCCTTGTATTTCTTTTATAGCTATTGTAAAAATTGTTTTGTTGTTGTTGTTGAATGGTTGCAGCCTTGTATTTTTTATTTTTATTTTTGACTGCTTGCAATCTCTATAGCTGAAGTCAGCAATAGAAATTTTGATACTATTTTTCTACTAATGTTGAATTTACTTGACTCTACTGCCGACAATAATAATACCTATTTTGGCATGATTATCAGATTCTCTTATGTTCTACAACAGTACTTTGTGGTTTCCTTCTTTATTTTATTTTATAATTTTATTGTTTGCCACACTAACCTCTGTGCAGTAGTAGGTAGTCCAAAATAGAACCTACAGTGTTGCATCCTAACATTCCCTTCCCATTTTCAGCACTGTACCAGTCATGCTAGTCTCTACAACCATGCCAAGGGAGTCTGAATTTACTGAGTTGGGTTATTTGCCATGGTCTCATTTTTGTGTTTTTCTCTTTTTTTCTTTTTTTGATTGACACAATCTACTTATGTTGTTTCACAGCTGCAGGTAGGAAATGGTCATGGCTATCAACACTAGCACCAGCCAGCTATACTAATTTTCTTGGCAGACATACGAATGCTCTCTACAAATGCACATGCACCATCTCAGATGTTCAAATACTCCTCCATCAAGGCTTATGGGTGAATGATCCTATCTAATTCATTGATTGCATGGTTAAGTTCATACTCAGAGGTCAACAATAGACTGTCGTGAAGTGCAGTTGAAGAGAGGAAAACAGTATGTGGTTTAAGAAATTAACTGTATATTATTCCTGATGTTGAGAAGGAGGCGTCTAAAATAAAATCATTGACGTCATTAATGTTTTAAATAGTAACAGTTATAAAAGTTTATTGGTGGATCAGACAGTGCAACTAAGGAAAATATGAACCCAACATTTATGGCATTTAATGGTTATGGTGCAAGATATAAATTCCCCATGATAGTAGTGTAGAATTTTACTGGCAACGAGATATTCAAATGTAAATCAACACTCACACTGACAAAGTAGTTGAGACAATTTATCGCTACCTCTCCCCTCGCAGTACAACATGATGGCATTAATACAACACCCAACCAGTAGCTTGTAACCACATTTATACTTGCCTTACACGTAATTCCTCAACTCACTAGAAACCCATTGCGCACTAAGCTATGTCACATCTACTTCTGCCTTATTTTCTACAATTGCAATCTTGAAAGGCCTGTCATTTCTTATGAATGCCAACACTCCTACTCCCTCACTCTTCTTTTGTCTTAATGGTGATAAAGACCGATGTTTCTTATGTACTTTTAGACTATATTGTTAATGCATGAAGTAACTTTCTTAATATTCATTCCTGCAATTGTTGCGCAGCTATGCTTCTAGGTGCACCATATTCTGAGGTAAATTACTTGTCAAGGTATGGTCAGTGGCACCATATGCAGATGTGAGATTTCTGGTAACTTCGCCATTTGAACTGAAGTTTGTGCACTGCACAGATCAAGCAGTTCAGATTTTGAGGGGTTTCAATTCAGAAATAACTTCTGTTGCAGCTTGACTCTACAGTGAAAGTTAATTGTGAAGCTACTTCAATTTTGGTTATCAGTTTGACTGTGTTATAGAAAAGGAAGTTCTTCTTTAGTATATATATATTTTTTAAATTCTACTTATGCCCTTTTTTCATTTCAGTTGTGTTGGTTTGCTGATAGAACACATACGACTAATTTTATAGCAGCAACAAATATTTCAAAATATCTACCATTATATATATATATATATATATATATATATATATATATATATATATAATATGAATACCTCCTTTTTGCACATTCCCTAACTACGGAACAAACCCTTAAGAAGATTTAAGCAACCTTGGAGTGCTTTTATTTTCTTTTTTTCCTGTATTACTATCTAATATTGAGTTGACGAGCAGTGCAGTACAGTAGATTTAACTAAAAATATGTCTTTCACTGATCATAAGAGAAAGGTACTAATCTTTGCTTAATATTTATCATTCCTCAAGAGGAAAAAGGATTTCTTAGCTTTTGGCTGCTTCTTACACTATTACATCTTGGATGAACATCCTTATGTTTTCAACAAAGAAGGGTAACATTTTTGTTTAAAACTTTAAATATCATTTGCAAGAGCCCACCTGCATTAACATAGCTCTTTTATACATTTCCATCAAGAACACAAGCAACATTTTCCTTTACAATATGAGTTCAAAATCTATCATTTTCATTAAGAACCAAAGAAATCCTAAATTTTTCCATTTTATAAACAAGAGTTCAAGTAGATCCCACAAGAAAAATAACTTCAACACATTTGTCTTAAAAATTTGTAAGAAATGCACACTAATGAAAACGGATTGCTCTCCACCCTACCATAATGGTGTCATGGAGCCTCGTAGGCTCTAGCCATACCCCCGAGCAAGTAACTCTTTTAGCTCCGAGATGATGAATGGAGTCTTTTCAATTTTTACAAAAGAATAAGCACAACATAGCACCGAATTCCATGTGTCTAGATTTTTTTTTTTCCTTCTATTTTCAACCATGAACCATACTACATGTCACCTTCTCATAAAAATTTAACAAAGGGAATGAAAGTAGGGATAAACTTATCTCTTCTTTTTTTGTTGATGAGAAGATTAAACTCTCTATCCTTCTTCATCTCCAATCCAATCCATCTTGATCACTCTCTACCATCTACATTAGAGTTCTCCAAAAGGAGAAGTGGGTAGCACCCTCCTCTTCCTTCCTCTCCAAGATATATAGGATTTTCAACTTGCAACCTTTTTGGATGGGGAAGTGTGGAGTGTACCTACCTCCATCAATTAGAGTCTTTTCCATATTAAAGAGGAAACATGCACTTGGACAACCCCTCCATCTTTCCATCCCATCCTTTCTTCAAAACTCGTTACTTTCCATTATGAGGACTTTTCAGGGGTCAAATCATGTCCTTGGGGCACTATTATATGCCCACTTGACCCCTACCACTATGGTATAGACCCTAGGGGGTTTCTTTTTGCATCCCAACCAAGGAAATTGACCAACAACCCTCTTTAAAGGCCCATTTAAGGACCCATCCGAAATTCAAACTTGGATAAGGGTTCCTAACCCCTAACCCCACTTACACCCACATGAAACATTATCAAATACCCTCTCAACTCCAAAATAAATTATCCCTTTAATATCAACCCTCACCACTTCAACATGTTAACTTTATTTCTTTCTAAGCTCTAAAAGGGGGTCAAATTTATACCCTCAAGAAGAGTCTTTTAATTTTCTCTCGATGGTTCACCCTTCCCATGCTAACACCGTTACCTTCCTACACAATACCAACACAATCATAAGTAACAATTTGATCACATAAATTTGTTAACTAAATATTTTATACTTTAGCTATATAATAATCCATTTAAAATTTCAATTAGCTTTTCACAATATAGGAGTGCATTCCACCTTCATGGTAGTGAAAATAAACAAAATGTCAAAATTAAATGAACAAATATCACCAAAAGATCACCTTATTTATCATCCATAATATATATAATCATCAAGTCAAGAAAGGAATATAACAAATTAGGATTGTATTAAGTACCTACGAGGCGGGGTCTTACATCCCCCTGCCCTTAGCTTAGACTTTCTCCTAGAAGTTGTTAAGGTCAAGAAAAGAAATCTCAATGCAACAATGCACATAAATCTATTAGAATATAAATTACTCTACTTTCTTACTGAAGAAATCATAGCATTCAACCTTTAAGTAGACATTAAATTAATCCCTTTCATGAATCAAGCATCTAAATGCTTAGAACAAAATTTTCCACCATAGAACATTTATTCAATATAGTCACATTATAACAAAAGTTAGTAGTCATCCATGTAGTTATATTCTTGAAATCAATATGTATCCAACACATTAACATCCTTAGATACCCTTCAAGGTTCTCTTTTGCATCATAAACATCACTCATGATGTTAGAAAATATTTTTGTTCTAATATCAATTCATGTCCCAAAACTAGTAGTCTCAATTTTAACTATCACTTTCTTTCTCACATAACAGTCAAGTATTTCCACATGTAATTTATTTACAAATTTACCCATACTTCACAACAATTACACATAATTCACATCACAAGGCTCAATGGGGTTTACAAGGATGGATATTCTTGGATACCACTCGAGGCCCTTCTCTAAGGACTCCTCCATACAGATAAGAATAATCATAGAATGAGGGGAAGAATGGATTAATGACCGTCCCATACCGGTCCCATTCACAACCCCTTTCAAAAATAATTCCCCAGCGCATCTACTCCCCTATACGACCTGCCAGGGAACCCCCCGGGATATGGCAGTTTACATATGTCACATTACACCACGCTTACCAGCAGTTAGAAAACATTAAGAAAGCCTCAAGTCGAGAAATCATAAGATCATAAACCAACGTTTCAATAAAACATAAAATTATAAAATCAAGAGAAAAACCAAATAAAGATCAATTGTAGCTACATTTCAACATTCCAATCTTAATTCAAAAATGAAATTAAATAAGTCCTTGAGGCAATTCGGACTATAACAACCTTCAAGTGGCTAAATAGCCTAATACAATAAATAGAAAAGTCCACATTGTTGGAACATAATAAAATAAAACATCAATCAAGAATTACCAATAATTCATATTCCAACAATAAAAATTGCACATTACGAGCACCACGTGACTTGATAAGCCACCTAAGGGGAGGAGGGGAATGGTGGTTCTCTAACCACATAAGTATAATAGTATGCAATAATCTGGTGGTCCCTGACCACATGAATATGAATAATTGGTGGTCCCTGACCACATATATATGCATCACCGGTGGTCCCTGACCACATGAATTTGAGTCACTGATGGTCCCTGACCACATAAATATGAATCATTGGTGGTCCATGTAATTCCATCCTTTACCCATGGGTTATAAACATCAAGGAATAGGTTTGCACTATGAACCAACAACTGTGGCTCTCATACGTGGGGGAGTAGGCAATAATCAACATCCATGGGAGGATTACAATGACTCGACATAGATCCTTTATCAGGATTAGGGACAACGCCCTGAGCTCATAATTTCCCGATGGGAGAGCATGTGCCTCTCAACCCCTATTTACACTAGCTGGCATCACACTCCCATAAGGGGGGAACCAAATGCTAGGGGTACACATTTAACATACAAATAAAACTAACACAAAGGAATACATCACATTTCATTTAATAGACACACTTATACACTTAACACATTCATTTGAACTCACAACTAGCTAGCTTACATAAAGGCCATCACAAAGGGTACACATAGGGGATCGTACATGACATCCCCTCACCCTTATCCCAAGTTGGATACCTTGTATCTCATAGTTGGGGCACATCACATTTACTAGTTTTCCACTTCACAAGTCATAACACAATACACTTTTACAAAATTCACCATATTATAGAACAAAATAATACACTTAAATACATTCTAGATATTTTCTTAAAACAATATTCACTTTGCTTCTTAATTTTGAAGATATCCACTCACTTGCATAAGTAAAAGAAATCACTAGACGATGTGCAACATTAACTTAGATATATTACTCCATCTTCTTAGAACTCAACAATACTTGGCTCACCACACTTTCCATCTTGCTAAGTTAGTGTTTGGCATCACTTTAAAATAAAGATCAGTTTTTCTATAGTTATCATGCCATTCTTTTTATTTTATTCAACTATGTTTGTTATGTTCACAACATATCCATACAGGTAATACCACTATGTTTTTTCACACATGTTAAAGGAATTTTCCTACTTAATAAGGAAGATAATTAACCATTTTTATTTGAAACATCACAATATGAGACAAGAAAATTAAAAAAATAAGTAAATAAAAATAAATAAACTCAATGCATAAAACACATGACAAATCATGGAATAGTAGTTCTCACAACTTATTAATATCTCTTTTATAAATCTTGTATTTTGCTATCTACGGTTGAACCATTCAATTGTATTGTCATAATCATAATTTTCACAATCATAGCTCCATCTAATCTCATAAGATGCATAATAAGTAAAAGTCTTAAAAGTTTTACCTAACTTAAAGTTTTCTCCTTTACATTTGGTTATAAATTTTCTTCCCTTAAAGAGTAAATATAGTCAATGGTATAGAATACACAACATTAGTTAGAAGTTTTACAAGTCTACTTTAGTGTCTCTTATCTATATTTTAACTTTCCCATCACATAATACACCATGAGCCACACATAATTCATTACTCAATTTATAATTTCATACAAATGATTATTCAATCCTTATGACATGCACATGACCTTCAAGGTCAACACGTAATTGAGTGTGTTATTACTTCCTATATATGGCATGCATCCTTTCTTACTTGGGCAACAACAAGTCTTTAGTTCTTAACTCATTTATAAGAGAGTAGTAATAGCATGAGTTCTAGATAATGTTTTAACTCCAAATTTTCATTTTGAAAGGATCTCTTCACAATTCTTCTTATGTCTAATTATTATAAGGGGGGTGACTTAAACATCATATTTTCTAGTCCTTAACAATCTTATTTCAATTGTATTCTTCTATGCCTTCACCTTTGACTTGAATCATAGAAATCATGTTGCTTCATTTACTATTTAATCTTTAAACAATAGGACATAAGAGTTTGGCAGTTGTTATAGTTGCACTAAGTTTACTAGGTCATAGTTTACTTGTAAAAGTGCTTAATTAAATTTTTAGTTTCACCCTTCAATTCTATGTAGCATCTAGTTTTGATCCTTTTTTCTAAATAGGGTTTACTATGCAGCTTAAGTTTTCAAACATTAGTTTACATTCTTATTCATGCAATCTTATCTACCAACCATTAGTTGACTCACCTTGAATCTCAAACATTCAATAGCGGGACTCTTTCTTATGTTGAATCATGATTTAAATGAGTTTTAAGAGGCTTATGTGTTATTGATGTCCAAGGTATGGGCGCAAGATCGATTCTAACACATCCTAAATTGTTCTTAGATATCATCACGTAGAACCAAGGATTATGCACTTCCAAGTTGTACATCCTTAATTTCCTCTTTATCCATTCTCTAATTAACACTAGATGTGTTTGAAATGTATACATGATGAGAGTTATGAGATTTCTAGTGTGGTACTCTTTGTTGAACATATAGTTTATTAATAAATGATGCTTACGAAAAAAACTTATTCTACAACTAGGTTTTGAAACATGTTAGGCATATTTATGTGTAAATCGATCCTTCATCTTAAGGTTACTCAAGAACATTTAGAAAATTCTAGTACAACCTTCTTAGTTTAAGATAATATTTCTTAATCATGTTGCCTCTAATTTAAACATTAACCCTGTCTTCATCTTTTTTGATTACGCTTAACTATGATTTTTGATTTAACCCTTGGCTAAGGTTTCACTAGGAGGAATCAATCAATAGTCTCAAAACACTCCCTTATATTTCCTAAGTTTGAAATAATGATTACTTTTCTAAAGTTGAACCATACAATTAAGAGTAATTTATTTAATTATTCAAGGTTATATGTTACTATCCACAATAATTCAACTTCTCTATTGACGTCATAAATGTCCTTTTTGGTGGAAGAATTTAGGTCCCATTAATCTTAGGTATTGAAGTGAATCATATTATTTCACTAACTCATCAAAATCTCTAATAACCATATTTAACAACCATTTCTACCTTCCTAAAGTTTAATGGAAGTGTCACACAATGATAGGTCTGATAACTCTTATTAGATGGACTATTGCATCTACATCACTTGCATAATCATAATATTCTTGAGGTATTGCCTTTGGAAGCTAAAGTTTTTTCTTTTTTCTGAGTTACTTATCATTAATTAAATACCACAAATGGCTAGAGTTTAGCTAACACGTGTTTTTATAAGTTTTAATAAAAATGGTTAATTGTAATTAGATTCCAATGTTCCCACACACAATAGACCCTCAAAAATTTATTGGATTGTAGACATTTTGAAATTCCATCGCTGCAATGTTACTTTCTTGTTGACCACATACATAATAGCTAAGACCCATCTTATTCCCAGAGTACTCAGTGTTGTAACCTAGCTCTGATACCAAGTGTCATGCCTGAAAAATTTCATTGAAAAACCTAACAATTTTTTTTTT